>JAOTQJ010022926.1:0-53668 GCA_025642045.1 Solanum sejunctum | reverse complement strand
ATAAAGGAATTTGGCTTGGTAAGTGTTTGCGTGCCCTTATCGGGCACTGGTCACGACCCCCGGGGTAGGGTGTGACATCTAGGGTGGAGACTTTGCACTAACTAGACTAGTTAGTGGAGGCCCAGCATACTTTGGATCCTATCCTGATCAAGGCTGATGAGAACTCGATGGTAATCCGATGAGTACGACCTCCACTACCACCACAGATGTTTGCCCCAGCGCCACCATATGATGGTTCAGTGACTGCCCCTACTACTACTACTACTACTACTACTACTACTACTACTATTGCTACTACAGTAGAGAGACCCTTGCAGTCTGAGACAATCATTGAGAGGGTCCCACTACAGCTACTACCGCACTGGAGGCCACTAAATCACAAATTACTACACCAGGCATGGTCTTTGTGTTTTTCGCTTTTGTTTAAGCCATGGCATAGTGGTTATCACCTGTTGAGTCCCAGTTGTCTCAATTTGTTCAGTAGATTAGGCCATTGGTCCGAGAGGCTATTACAAACTCAGATGAGTTGAACTAGGCATTTACTATTTCTACTACTTAGGTGCATGTATCTGCAATGAATGCCTGCATCGATGCCTTTGAGGAGTGGGTTCAAAAGGAGTTAACCAAGGCTCGTCCTTTAAATTCTTTAGCCGTCCAGTCATAGATCGAGAAAATTAGGGCTAACATGACATCGTTATTTGTAGCGCTAGTTACACTACCAGAGATGACATCTTCGGCACTGCTATGTGATTTATTTGCCTTTGAGGAGCCTACACAAACTTTCCACAGGAGCAGACCCCTCATAAAAGGTGATAAGTTAGAGTAAACAAATGCACATGTAAAGCTCTCGGAGGATGAGGAGGAGAATGTCGAGCTAGTCTTGAGGACATTGAGGAATGAGGAAGAGATAAGGCTAGCTCATAAGCATGATAGGGCGAAGGGTATTGGCTCCTCCGAACAGAGTACTACAGCTGAGGAGACTACCCCGCAGGAATAGGGTGTCCAGACTCAACTGGCTCTTAAGCGCCTAGGTATATATTTGACCCCTTACATTCTATTTTTGATTGATTTTGTGCATTGGGGACAATGCACATCTTTTTCGATGGGGTGTGGGTAGTTATGGGCCTTAGTGAAGTCTGAGTAGCTTATGGTCCATAATTACCCCAAATTTTGATCCTGAGGTTTCCTTGCCTATGTTCTTTTTCCCCGCGGATATTAAAATTTTGTTGAACCGACATATTTAGAATTTTTAAATAATATTTGTAGCATACAGTACTAAAACTTATGACATATAGCATATTTTTTTGTTTTATTTTGAAAAATAGTACCCACCAAAAATTTTGATTAGTAGTTAGATGGCAACCATGCATGTTTAGGTGTTTGGCAATATCTATTTTGATAAGTGAGGGTAATTTGAGACACGAAGCATGATTTGTGCGTTTCTTGTTGATAATATGTGCAATGCCATGTGAGTGTGAGCTTATTTTTCTAGATTTATGTATTTTGTGCTAATTCAGAACTTGCCCTGTTACTTTAAGAAAGATTGTAGATTAAATGGATTAGGGATGGATCTTATGTCATGACCCAAGCCTAGGGCCTAGAAGTGACATGGCAAATGCGAATTCGAAGGACCTAAACGAGCCTCTTAGAATATCGATCACACATCTTTGGTAGCGAAAGCAAAGTAAACAACAACAAGAGATAACAAAAAGGAAAAACGAGACTAAGGGAAGTCTTTGATAATCATAAAAGCATAAAGAGTCAACATTTAGCATAAATACATCATAATATTCCAACAACATCTCTTAACATAAAATGCAATGGGGGCCAATATACTTTACGGGCTTACCCTCATAATGTCAAATGTTCAATATAAAGAAGTATTAGGAATAGAAAGAGAAAGTAGATAGTATCCTCGAACTTGAGGATTCACAAAAGCTTATCTTTGTAGAATCTCACTAGCAACGTGGAGGATGATCAAGAGGACCTCCGGTCCCTATATGGTGATATCATATAGGCATAAAGTATGCATTGGTACATTTGAATATACTAAGTATGTAGGATGCAATGCAATAAGATATAAGCTAGTATAGTCAAAATGCATAGTAATAGGCAATAGGTAAACATAATCTCAATATGGCATGCATGATCAATGCTTGAAGTAAAACATGTATATAAATCATTCAACTTACATAGATTATGATACACATGTGGGAAAAGACCTCAACTGACAAAGAATAAGACCAAGCGAGCTATAACTTAGGAATCCGGATGATTACCCCTCATTGGTGAAGAGGTGGTCTACTTTTCAAGGTAAACCATACCTCACCTTACGGGAGGCTGTCTCATTTTGGAGAAGTAACACCCCTTACAATAACCTGTCCCATTTCGGGTTGGATTTCATTAAGAAGTGCACTAAATGTATCTACTAGTAAAGCAAGGGTAAAATATACTCTTATGTTAGCACATAGTTTGAGAAAAGAGAGCAAATCCTCCATCCATCAACGCTAAGCCTAATCCCATAAAATAATTGAAATATTCACACTTTAGGAATTTATAAGAAACATAGAAACATGACATGAGTAGCTCCAAAACATCTTGGACCCTTAATGGTTATCTTAACTTTAAAATACAAGAACAGATCATCATCAAACATTACCCTTGCATTAACATCAAAGGCTCATAAGAGGTGAAATCTTTGAAAATGGGCTTAACCTGGCATTTATAACATCGTAGAAATTTTCATGAATTCAATGCATTTTAAAATCCCAAAATCATCATAAAGTCACTTGACTCATAAATCATGCAATAGAACACCAATAACTCTAAGAATCGTTGCAAAAATATTTTATCAAACACTTGGTAGGCGTGCAATGCTAGTTCAAAGTCATGCAATTCAAGAGTGAAATAACATGAGAAAACTCAATGTAAATCAACCACCAAAAAATAATAAAACCTTCATGTAAAATACCTTAAAATCTATCATTAAATCTCTTAGTAGATCATAGTTTCATAATTCAAAATATACATAGTCTCAATAGACAAAACCAAATCATAGTATAAGTTTGAGATAGATAGACATGCATATTTAATCAACATTTCATAAAACCCCAACATATTTCATGCTTATAATCCATAATAAAAGATACTCATACATAATACAACTTGAACACATGCAATTTTCATAAGATAGGAATATTGGGCTCCATGGGTGAAAGGACCCAATGGATGAAACCCACATACCTCAAAATTGGGTTTTCTTGATGTAGGCTTAAAGGAGATTTGAAACTTGAATGGAGTTCTTGAGATCCAAAATTATGCTTGAGACACTTGAATTTGGATGAAATATTTGGTTAAGTGTTACAGAGGATTTTGAGAGGTCTTGAATGATATATAGTTGAAAAATGGCTTTGTATAGGATATTTCATATATAAAAGGACATGGGGACATGACCCCAATGCCTTAGGCTAAAACAGAAAATTAAGGAAGTTACAACACTGCTTTGTGACAGGTCCGCATCGCAGACAACTTTTGTCTCCGAAAATTTTATGAAAATTAATTTTCTCTACGGGTCTTCTAAAATTCGGATTAAACCATCTCCCTCTCAATTTTTTCCCCTGATCAAGAATATGAAATCATATTTTTGATATCATGAACGGATTTCGATATATATGAAAATCACGATTATGGGTATTTCTGAAGCACATTTTTTAGGCGTTTCAATTTCTCCCCCTTAGGAACATTCATCCCCCAGTGTTAAAGAAACATATATAAAAGAACTAGTCAAGAAGATTTCAGCCCAACATGAATGCAACCATGTATTTAAATATCATTTTTCAAAAATCTTAGTCATGAATGTCAAAATTACCATAAACTTATCAACATGAACATGAATGCATGCAAAATGACAGACAGGTTGAAGCTTAAAACTTGAAATCATATAGGAGACTTAAATTAGTACTTTAGGCTTGAGTAGAGTGAAAGAGATATGGATATCATTTTCTCATGTCCGCCTCTGCTTCCCATGTAGCACTTTTTACTTGTTGGTTCCTCCAAAGGACCTTGACGGAAGCTACATCCTTGTTTCTCAACCTCTTCACTTGTCTATCCAAAATCTCCATCAGGACCTCCTTATAAGTCAAATTATCTCCTACAACATCCACAACATCCAAAAGCACTATAGCATTAGGATCACCCACACACTTTCTAAACATGGACACGTGGAAGACCAAATGAACCATGTCCATCTCCATAGACAACTCCAACTCATATGCAACCTTACCAATCCTCCTTAAAACTCTATAAGGACCCACAAACCTTGGGCTTAACTTCCCCTTCTTCCCAAATCGAACCACACCCTTTATAGGCGAGACTTTCAAATAGACCCAATCACCAACCTTAAACTCAATATCTCTTCTCCTCACATTGAAATAGGAGTTTTGTATATTTTGATCTATTTTCTATCTCTTCCTAATCAACCTCACCTTTCAAGGCTTCCATGACAAAATCTGGATATAGCAAAGCCATTTTCCCCACTTTAAATCACCCAACTGGGGATCTACAATGCCTACCATAAAGAGCCTAAAAAAAAATCATACCAATGCTTGAGTGGTAGCTATTGTTGTAAGCTTAACTATTGTTAAACTCCAAAACACAAGTTCTAAGCATATACTCAAGAGTTTGGATAACCCTCTTGGCTTGACCATCTGTTTGAGAGTGAAAGGCCATGCTAAGCTTAACCTTGGTACGAAGACCTCTTTGAAAGGACCTCGAAAAGTGAGAATTAAATTGAGCACCACAGTCCGAAATAATAGACAAAGGCCCCCATAAAATATAACCAACTTATGAATGTACAATTTGGCATAGTCTTCGGCACCATAAGTAGTTTTGACCAATAGAAAGTGAGTCAACTTTGTTATTCTATCCACCATAACCCAAATAGAGTCGAAAATCTTTGTAGAACCAGGTTGAGTGGAATAGGATGAATTATGGGCATTTTTCAAGATCAATTCCTTCAAATCACCACACTTGGCATACACAATATACCTTGGTACCTAAGGGCACCATCTCCCCCTTGGGAGAAAACCTTCACCTTACCATCGCTCACCAAGGCCTTCAACTTTAGCAAGCCAAGGTCAAGATCTTGTTTTGCCTTCACCTCCTCAATCAAAGAAAACTTAGAACCATCAACAACCACTACACCATCATTATTAAGTTTATCCAACCTAACCTCCAATCTAGCCAACTGGAGAACCTCTATACCACCTCTTTGCCACCATCATCAACATGAGCTAGACTACCCATATACGCTTTACTTAGAGCATTGACCACAATATTAGCTTTGCCGGGGTGATAATACATAGTTATATCATAAACTTTAAGTAGCTCTAACCACCTTCTTTGTCTCAAGTTAAGATCTTTTTGGGTGAACACATATTGAAGACTCTTGTGGTTGGTAAACATGTCAACATCAACCCCATATAAGTAGTGACACCAACTTCTCAAAGCAAATACCATGGTCGTCAATTCAAGATCATGGGTGGGATAATTCTTCTCATGCACCTTTAAGTTGTCTAGAGGTATATGTTATCAACTTACCACTTTTCATCAAAGCACACCCCAAACCAATTCTTAAGACATTACAATATACAACAAACCCTTCAAACCCTTCAAGTAGAGACAAGATAGGAGCAGAGATAAGCTTATCTTGCAGAGTTTGGAAATTCTTTACGCACTCATCGGTCCACAAAAATTTTGCCTTCTTTTGTGTCAACTTAGTCATGGGAGAAGCAATAGAAGATAACCATTTACAAACCTTTAGTAATATCCAGCCAAACCGAAGAAACTTCTAATATCCGATGGAGTCAATGATCTAGGCCAATTTCTAATCACCTCCTTCTTTTTAGGATCTAACTTAAGACCATCACCTGATAACACATGCCCTAGAAAAGTAACCTCTTTGAAACTCCCCAAAAGTACTTGAAAATGTGCCTCGAAAATACCTGTATTCATAATTTTCATATATAAAAAAATTCGTGCATGATATTGAAAATCTGACTTCATATTCTCATTTAGGGGCAAAATTGATTGGGAAATGTGTACAACTCAAATTTTAGAGGACTCGTAGAGAAATTTAATTTTGCCAAAAATTTTCTTTCTAGTAGACCTTCTCATTTTAGCGGAGTAGTACATTTTATTGCCAATTTTTTTAATTATGGCCTAAGGCTTTGGGGTCTTGGGACTAAGCCTTCGCATTCATAAAAATACCTATACTTAGTCATATTTCAACTCCATATCATACAATACATTCCCCAAAAACCCTCTCTAACACAGAGACAAATATTTTACCCAAATTCAAGTGTCCCAATCTCATTCCGAATCTTAAGGATTTCTTTCAAGTTTTAAGTTCTCAATCAAATCTTGATCAAGGAAATCTCCAAAGTTGAGGTATGTGGATTTCAACCATTGGGTCCTTTCACTCATGGTACCAAACCTTCCTTTTTACCTAAAATGTATGTTTTCAAGTTAGATTATCTATGGGTATCTCTTACAACAAAAGTTAATTATGAACTATGTTGGGGTTTCACAAAAATATGTCTATTTAAGCATGTTTTGAGCTATGAATCTATGATCCATTACGTAATTTAATGAGGGATTTTGATGTATCTTATATGTGGGTATTAGTCAATGTTGTTGGGTGATTTTACATTGATTTTTCTCACATAATTTCACTCTTGAAGTGCATGATTTTGTATTAGTATTACACACCTCCAAGTGTTTAATAAAATGTCTGGTTATAGAATCTTGAGATATTGAAGGTCTAATGCATAACATATGAGTTAAGTGACTTTATGATGATGAAAATAATGCATGTTTATGTTAATTTCATGAATAATATCTATAGTATTGCAAGTTGACTATGCCTTGTATAGGGGCTGTATGATCGTACTACCATACTGGGGGGTATGTACCTCAATCAACTCGTTCGGGGGATGGTAGGCTCGAACTACCTTATTGGGAGGTATGTACCTTAATTGCCTTGTGCGGGGGGTGGTAGACCCATACTATCATGTTGGGGGAGAGGGTATGTACCTCAATCGCCTTGTTTGAGGGATGGTAGGCCCGAACTACCATATTGGGGGGTATGTACCTCAATTGCCTCCTCGGGAGGTGGTATGCCCGTGCTACCATATTGGGGGGTACATACCTCAATCGCCTCGTTTGGGGGTGATAGGTGAAGGGTAGGCCCATACTACCATGTTATTGTATGTACCTCAATCACCTCCCTAGGGGGTTGTAGGCCTTGGATTTTGAGTACTAGTTTGCTTGGTCAATAATAATAGTATCTTCCTACACATGTAATATGTTCTATATAAACATAATTTTCTTCAAACACCATTCATGCATGCCATATTGATATTATGCTCGTTCATTGCCTAATTATGCATTTCAATTATATTGCATATCTCCTGTTGCATTGCATCCTACATACATAGTATATTTAAACAACTATTGCATACTCTATGCCTACATAATATTATCATGTAGGAATTGAAGCTTCACTTGGTCATCTTCGTTATACTTTGGGAAGAGTTCAAGGAGACATTTCTCAATCTATTCTTCCCTCTTGAGCTTAGAGAGGGCAAGATGATGGAGTTTATGAATCTAAAACTAGAATCTATAAGTGTGAGGGAGTATACCCTCAAGTTCAACCAACTCTCCCAGTATGTTCCATAATTGGTTGCTGACCCAAGGTCTAGAATGAACAAGTTTGTAATGAGGGTATTTGACTTGGTTAATAAGGAGTGTCGTGCTGCCATGTTGATAAGTGACATGGATATGTCCCATTTGGATTTTGCATAAAATATTGTATTATGATTTTGCTGAGTTGGATATGGACTTTGATGTCATTCTTGGGATGGATTGGTTGCATCCATATTATGCTTCTATCGATTGTAGAACCTACAGCGTCAAATTCAAATTCCCTAATGAACCCCTCCTAGAGTGGAAGATTCATGATATGGTGGTCAAGGGTAGATTCATTTCTTGCAGTAAAGACCATAAGTTGATTTCTAAGGGGTGTCTCTATCATCTTGTAAGGGTTAGAGGTGTTGAGTCTAAAGTCCTCTCTATAGAGTTGTAGAGTTGGTTTCAGTGGTTAATGAGTTTTTTGATGTCTTTCCAAATGAGCTTCCCGATGTTCCTTCTAAAAGGCAAACAAACTTTGGTGAATACCTCCTTTCCAATACTCAACCCATCTCTATTCCCCCTTACCCTATGGCCTCGGTAGAGTTAAAGGAGTTGAAGGAGCAATTATGGGATCTGTTGGGAAAGGGTTTTATTAGGCCTAGTCAATTATCTTAGGGTGAACTAGTGTTATTTGTGAATAAGAAAGGTGGTTCCTTTATAGTGTGCTGAAACAACCTCCAAAAGTGCCTGAAAATGTGCCTCGAAAGTCCCCAGAATTGTAATTTTCATATATCTCAAAATTCATGCATTAATTCAAATATACGACTTTTATTCTTGTTTAGGGGGAAAAATTGAGTGGGAAATGGGTCTAGTCTAAATTTTAGAGCGAACGAATCACAGTTTCAATTTTCCAAGTGAGTAATTTCAAGTGAGCAAACCACGTTGCTGGTGCGATGAGCCAGTGTGTATTTTCTGTCAAGTTTTTTTTCTCTCGGTCCAAGACTTTTTGGTCTTTGGACCTAAGTGTTTCTAAGCATGAAAATACCTATACTTAGCCTTATTTCACCCTTATATCATTTAAGACATTCCCAAATACTCTCTCAAATACTTTGATAATATTTCATCTCCAAATTTCAAGTCTCAAAACTCATCCGGATCTTAAGTTCTCATTCGAGCTTCAAGTCTCCACCTCCAATCTTCTTCAAAGATTCTCCAAAGCCAAGGTATGCCGGTTTCTTTTATGGGTTCCTTTCACCCATGATGCCCAAGCTTTCTTTTAACTAAAATTGTATAATTTAAAGTTGATTTACTCATGGGTCTTACTTATTATGAATTTCACTGCACACTATGTTGGGGTTTCATAAAATTATGATTGTTTTAGCATGTTTGGGCTATGAATCTGAGATCTATTATGACTTTTGTTGAAAGGTTTTGATATAGATTGTTTGAGGTTGTTACCAAATATTTATTGATGGCCTTACACTGAAGTTTTTAGCATGATTCCACTCTTGATTTTCATGGTTTTACACTAGAACTACACACCCGCCAAGTGTTTGATAAAATATCTAATTATGGTTTTATGAGGAATTGAAGGTCTATTACATGTTTTATGAGTTGAATGACTATATAATAATGAAAGAAATGTATGTATATGATATTATTTTTATAGTGTTCAGAATTGACCAAGCCTTACTCAGGAGGTTATAGGCCCGGTTAACCTTGTTGAGGGGTTTAAACCTCGATCACCTCGCTCGGGAGGTGGTAGGCTCTTGCAACCTTGTTGAGGGGTTTGTACCTCAATCACCTTGCTCAGGAGGTCGTAGGCCTGTGAAACCATGTCGAGGGGTTTGTATCTTGATAACCTTGTTGAGGGGTTTGTATCTCATCAACCAATTGAGGGGTTCATACCTCATTCACCTCTCCAAGGAGGTAATAGGCCTTGGATACTCACTAACAATGGTCTTTCGTTACACATGTATTATGTTCTTTCTAAACATGATTTTACTTCAAGCATCATTCATACATGCCATATTGCTATCTTATTCATTGCCTATGTTATGTATTTGGATTAGGTTGCTTATCCCTTGTATTACATCCTACATACTTTGTATATTCAGACATACTAACGCATACTCTATGCCTACAGATGTTACCATGTAGGAATTAGAGTTCCATTTGATCATTCCTCTCTACGTGGCTAGTATGATCTCTCTCTCAAAGCTAGTTGGTGAGCCCTCCACTTTGGGGATATTGAATTTGATCTTATGCCATGTATAAAGACTCCTTTTTCTTTTATTATGTACTTGACTATGAGGGTAAGCCCAGTTGCTTGTCTTGGCCTCCTTTAATATCTATGGTTAGAGGTGTTGTTGGACATATATTGTTTAATGATTGAGCTTGACTCTCTCTCTCTCTCTCTTTCTCTCTCTCTCTCTCTCTTTCTTGACTTTTGATGTTTATGATATGACAGTTGTCCCTTAGCCTCGATTATCTATATTTACTATCTCTTGTTTGACCAAGGATGTGTAATGATATGTTAAGAGGCTTGTTTGGGATCCCCATCAGATTCCCCATATGCCGTGTCACATCTAGGACCTAGGCTTGGGTTGTGACATGTGCATTGACTACCAAAAACTTAATAGGATTACCATAAAGAATAAGTACTCTCTACCAAGGATCAATGATCTCCTTGACCAACTTCAAAGGGCTAGTAACTTTTCTAAGATTGATCATCGGTCCGGTATCACCAAGTGAAAATGAGGTAGTGTGGCATTCCCAAACTGGCCTTCTGAAATAGGTATGCGCATTATGAGTTTGTTGTTATGTCTTTTGGGTTGACCAATGCACTGCCTATCTTCATGGATCTTATGAATAAAGTCTTTAATCCCTACATTGATTTGTTTGTGGTGGACTTCATTGATGATATTTTGATTTATTCCCATAGTAAGGAGGAACATGTGAGTCACAAGAAGGTGGTGCTACAAAGATTGAGGGAAGAGAAGTTGTATGCTAAATAGGAGAAGTTGTATGCTAAATATGAGAAATGTGAGTTTTGGTTGCAAGAGTTGCCTTTCTAGGTCATGTAGTGTCGAGGAATGGTATTACGATGGATCCTAAAAAGATAGGGTGGTTAGAAATTGGACTAGACCTTTGACCCCATCAGATATTAAAAGCTTCTTGGTTACCAGAGGTTTGTTAATGGGTTCTTTTTTATTGCTTAACCTATGACTAAGTTGACCCAAAAAAGGCTAAATTTGTATGGATTGATGGGTGTGAAAAGATTTTTGAAATTTTGAAGGATAAGTTTGTGTCTGCTCCTATCTTGTCTCTACCAAAAGGGTTTGTTGTATATTGTGATGCCTCAAGAATTGGCTTGGGTTGTGTTTTGATGTAAAATGGTAAGATGATAACCTATGCTTCTAGATAACTTAAGGTATATGAAAAGAATTATCCTACCCATGATCTTGAATTGACTACTATGGTATTTGATTTGAAAATTTGGTGTCATTATCTGTATAGGGTGCATGTTCATATGTTCATCGATCATAAGAGTCTCCAATATGTGTTCACGTAAAAAGATCTTAACTTAAGACAAAGAAGGTAGTTAGAGCTCCTTAATGATTATGATATGAGTGTGCATTATCATCTCGGTATGGCTAAGCTTGTGGCCGATGCTTTGAGTAGGGTATCCATGGGTAGCCTCGCTCATGTTGATAATAGTGGCAAGGAGGTGGCTAGGGAGGTCCATCGGTTAGCTAGATTGGGGTTTAGGTTTGAAGAGGTCAACAATAGTGGTGTAGTGGTGGTTGATGCTTCTAAATCTTCATTGGTTGAGGAGGTGAAGACAAATCAAGACCTTGAGTCTGCCTTATTAGAGTTGAAGGCCTTGGTGAAAGATGGTATGGTAGAGGTTTTCTCCCAAGGGACTTGAGGAGGTTGGTTTTAGATGAGGCTCATAATTCTTCCTATTCTATTCGCCCTAGTTATACAAAGATGAGATTTGAGGGAAGTATTTTGGTGGGATAGTATGAAGTGGGATATTGCTAAGTTTGTATTTGGTCGCTATAATTTCCAACAAATGAAAGATGAGCATTAAAGGCCGGGTGTCTAGTCTAAGATATAGAGATTCCTACTTGGAAGTAGGTAGAAATCAACATGGTTTTCGTGGTTGGGTTTCCTATGACTAGAAAGGGTTTTGATTCTATTTGGGTTGTGGTTGATAGAATAACAAAGTCGGCTCATGTCCTAACGGCTAAGACTACATATAGTGCCAAAGATTATGCTAGATTGTACATCCATGAGTTAGTTAGATTGCATGGGGTGCCTTTGTCTATCATTTTGGATTGTGGTACTCAAATCACTTTACACTTTTGGAGGTCCTTACAAAGAGTTCTTGGTACCAAGGTTAAGCTTAGTATGACCTTTCACCCTTAAATGGATGGCCAAGACGAAAGAACTATCCAAACTCTTGAGGATATGCTTAGAGCTTGTGTTTTAGAGTTTGGGATGACCATCTTCTGCTAGTTGAGTTTGCTTATATTAATAGCTACCATGCAAGCATTGGTATGGCTCCTTTTGAGGTTTTTTATGGTAGGCATTGTAGATCACTGGTTGGGTGGTTTGAAGTAGGGGAGATGGCTTTGTTGGGTCTAGATTTTGTTATGGAGGCCTTAGAGAATGTGAGGTTTATAAAATAGAGGTTGAGAACAGCCCAAAGTAGGCAAAAGTCATACGCCGATATGAGGAGAAGAGACTTGCATTTAAGGTAGATGATTAGGTCTATTTGAAGGTTTCACCCATGAATGGTGTAGTTCGTTTTGGTAAAAAGGGTAAATTGAGTCCAAGATTTATGGGTCCTTACAGGGTGTTGCGGAGGATTAGTAAGGTGTCCTATGAGTTGGAATTGCCTAGCGAAATGGATATGTTCATATGGTCTTTCATATGACTATGTTACGGAAGTGTACGGGTGACCCTACTACTATTGTGCCTCTAGATGTTATGGGTGTTGTTGAAGGCAATTTAACTTATGAAGAGGTTTCGGTAAAGATTTTGGATAGACGAGTGAAGAGGTTGAGGAATAAGGATATTGCTTCCGTCATGGTTCTTTGGAGAAACCAACAAGTTGAGAGTGCTACATGGAAAGCCAAGACAGACAGGCAAAAGCAATATCCCTATCTCTTCCATTCTACTCAAGCTTAAGGTACTAATCTAAGTCCCCTACATGATTTCAAGTCTTATGTTTCAACCCTTATGTCATTTTCATGTATTTATGTTTATATTAACAAGTTAATGGTGATTTTAACACTTATGTAGAGATTTTTAAAATGATGTTTAAGTGTATTGTTAGATTCTTGTTGGGGCTGATTCCTTCATGATTACTCTTTTTATGTACGCTTCTTTGACATTCGAGGATAAATATTCCCAAGGGAGGGATAGTGAAATGCTCCAAAAAGTGCCTGAGAAATGTGCCTCGAAAATGTCCATATTCGTTATTTTCATATATCTCAAAATTCGTGCGTGATATTAAAAATCCAAATTTATATTCTTGTTGGGGGGTGGGGGAGGGGGTAAAATTGAGTAGAAAATGGGTATAACCTGAATTTTAAAGCACCCATAGTGAAAATTCATTTCACTAAAGCTTTCAATTCTAGTGGGCCTTCGCGGTGGCTCCGCGATGCGGAGCCATCGCGGAGTAGTACATTCTATTACCAGTTTTCTTAATTTCGGCCTGAGGCTTTGGGGTCTTGGGCCTAAGCCTTCCCATGCATAAAAGCACCTATTACTTAGTCATATTTCAACTCTATATCATACAAGACATTCTCCAAATTTCCTCTTTAACACTTAGACAAATATTTCACCCAAATTCAAGAGTCCCAATCTCATTCCAGATCTCAAGGATTTCATTCAATCTTCAAGTTTTCAATCAAATCTTCATCAATGAAATCTTCAAACTTGAGGTATATGGGTTTTAACCATTAGGTCCTTTCACCCATGGTGCCCAACCTTCCTTTATACCTAAAATGCATGTTTTCAAGTTAGATTATCTATGGGTATCTCTTACTTCAGTTGATTATAAACTATGTTAGGGTTTCATAAAAATGTGACTATTTAAGCATGTTTTGAGCTATAAATCTATGATCCATTATCTGATTCGATGAGAGGTTTTGATGTATCTTACATCAGGGTATTATCAAGTGTTGGTGGGTGATTTTACATTGATTTTTCTCATATGATTTAACTCTTATTTTGCATGATTTTGTACTAGTGTTACACCCCTGCCAAGTGTTTAATAAAATATTTGGTTATGGAATCTTGAGATATTGAAAGTCTAATGCATGTCATATGACTTAAGTGACTTTATGATGATGAAAGGAATGTATATTTGTGTTAGTTTCATGAATAGTATCTATAGTGTTGCAAGTTGACCACACCTCGTCGGGGAGTGGTAGGCTCGTACTACTATATTGAGGGGTATGTACCTCAATTGCCTTATTCGGGGGGTGGTAGGCATGAACTACCATGTTGGGGGATATGTACCTCAATCGCCTCGTGCAGGGGGTGGTAGGCCCATACTACCATGTTGGGGCATATATACCTTAATGGCCTCGTTTTGGGGGTGGTAGGCCTAAACTATCATGTTGCCTGCTATATACCTCAATAGCCTTGCTTGGGGGTGGTAGGCCCGTGCTACCATATTGGGGGGTATATACCTTAATCGCCTTGCCTGGAGGGGGGTAGGCCCATACTACCATATTAGGGTGTGTGTACCTGAATCGCCTCCTAAGGGGGTGGTAGGCCTTGGATTCTGAGTACTAGTTTGCTTGGTCTATAATGATGCTCTCTTCCTACAAACGTAATATATTTGGTATAAGCATGATTTACGTCAAGCATCATTCATGCATGCCATATTGTTATTATGCTCATTCATTGCCTAATTATGTATTTCGATTAAGTTGTTTATCTCTTGTTGCATTGCATCCTACATACTTAGTACATTCAAACGTACTAACACATACTCTATGCCTAGATAATGCTACTATGTAAGAACTGGAGCTCTACTTGATCATCTTCCTCTTTCACGTACTATCTTCGAAGCAAGTTTGGTGAGTCCTCAACTCCGAGAATGATATCTTTTGATCTTATGTTATGCAAAGACTCTCTTTCTTTGTTGTATGCTTTTAACTATGAGGGTGCGCCTTGAAAGTTATCTTTGACCTGACTTAATTCTAAGTTTAGAGGTGTTGTTGGACAAGTAATGTAATTATGCTTTCAACTATGACTTCTCTTGACTCTTGATTATTTAATGCTATGAAAGACTTCCCCTTAGTACCTTACCCATATTTTTCTATGCTCTCTTGTTGTTGTATACTTGATTTCGTGACGAAGTATGTGTAATCATATGCTAAGAGGCTTATTTTTGGTCCTTTTGGGTTCCCCATTAGCAGTGTCATGTCTAGGCCCAAGGCTTTGGTCGTGACTCTCTTTCAACCAAAACTCACATTTCTCATATTTTGCATACAACCTCTCCTCCCTCAAGATTTGAAGCACCACTCTTAAGTGAACCACATGCTCCTCCTCACTATGGGAGAATCAAGATATCGTCAATAAAAACCACCACAAACAAGTCAAGGTAGGGTTTAAAGTCCCTATTCATAAGATCCATAAATATAGTCGGTGCATTAATCAACCCAAAAGACATAATTGTACAATCAAAGGGCCCATACCTAGTCCAGAAAGCCGTCTTGGGAAAGTCACACTCCCTCACTTTCACTTGATGATACCCGGACCGAAGATCAATCTTAGAAAAGTGACGAGCTCCTTGAAGTTGATAAAAAAGATCATCAATTCTTGGTAAAGGATAATTGTTCTTTATGGTGACTTTATTAAGTTGCGGTTAATCAATACACATTCTAAGAAACCATCCTATTTCTTCACAAATAATACCAGTACACCCCAAGATGACTTACTAGGATTTACAAAACCCTTTTCCAATAAATCCCTCAATTGCTCCCTCAGCTCCTTCAACTCCACTAGGACTATACGGTAAGGGAGAATATAAATGGGTTTGAGTATCGAGAAGGAGATCTATACCCAAATCTATTTCCATTATGGGAGAAACACCAAGAAGTTTAGCGGAAAAGACATCAATAATCTCATTAACCACCGAAACCAACTCGATAGGAGGGACTTTGGACTCAACATCCCTAATCCTTATAAGATGATAAAGACAACCCTTAGAAATCAATTTTTTGGCTTTAACATAAGAAATGAATCTACCCTTGACCACCATATCATGACTTTCGCACTTAAGGACGAGCTCATTAGGGAATTGGAATTTAACTCTATAGGTTCTACAATCAATAAAAGCATAGTATGCATGCAACCAATTTATCCCAAGAATGACGTCAAAATCTACCAAAACTAATTTGACAAAATTATAAGGCAGGATTTTATGCAAAATGAACACGGAAAAATTTCGATAGACTTTTCTAGAAACAATGGACTCACCAGTGGGGACACTTCATAAGGTTTACACAATAATTTTGGACTAACATGAGGCTTTTAGGCAACAAAGGGAGTAATCAAAGATGGAGTGTCACCTGGGTCTATCAATTCATAAACACCAAAAATCAAAAACCTCATACATATCTGTGAAACACCATGCTAAGTCTAGTGACCTATAGAGGGGTATGATTTTGTACGTCGATGGTCATCCTGGTAGTCCTTAGTAACCCATGGACAATATCTGGACTTATGATCCTTTGCACCATACTCAAAACATGCACTGGAACAAAACAAACCATTTCCCGGATGGTACTTCTCATACTTGTGGCACAGAGGAGAAGCTTGAAAACAAGTACTCTTACCCTTCGTTTGAACATATGGGCAGTCACCAATCTTGTATCCCATCTTGCCATACTAAAAACAAGCACCCATGCTCCTCAGACATGTTCCATTATGATTTCTCCCACATTTTGGGCACCTAGGATAGGTCATCCCACCATTGCCATTGGGCTTAGCATATGGGAGCCTCCCTCCAAATTGCACCCTTCTTCTCCCTTCTTTTGAGGTCACCAGGAAATCCCTCATCTTATTCCCAACACCACTACACTTGAAGCAATCTGCAATCCTCGCCAAGCATCTCTCTTGGTGTTTCTTGCCACACCCTTGACAAGTGGCAAATGGGATCCTTTTCTTTGGGTACTAGGGTACCAGTAGTTTAGTAGAAGATGAAACACCCTCAACTTGGGCTTTATTATCGTTTTTCTTCCCCTTCTTAGCATTTATGCTCTCGAGGGTGCCCACTGATTGGTTGTGTTGTATAGTCATACCTTTGGCTAATATCCATAGAGCATTGTGAATCTTCATATTGGAAATGACTTTCTAAATAGCTTGTGACATATTCTGAAACATAATGGTTATGGATTAGTAATAAGCCTTACGGAACTTAGCTCTTTTGCATGACATAGATCATGAAGAAGTGAAACATTTCCTAAAATGCCTCATAGCCTCCCATTTATAGTTGTAGAACACGTCACAATCATGAATAAGACTCTAATCGACATGGTGTGTTGGATTCCAAGGACCATTAACAACTAGTGCTCTGATACCAAGCTTGTCATGACCCAAGTCTCGGGCCTAGAAGTGACACGGCAAATGGGAATCCAAAGGGACCCAAATAAGTCTCTTAGCATATCAATCACACATCTTTGGTTACGGAAGCAAAATAAACAATAATAAGAGATAACAAAAAGGAAAAATGGGACTAAGGGAAGTCTGATAATCATAAAACATAAAGAGTCAAGCCTTTAACCTAAATATATCATAGTATTTCAATAACACCTCTAAACATAGAATGGATCGGGGGAAAAGACACTTTGTAGACGCACTCTTATAATATCAAATGTTCAACATAAAGAAGTATTAGGAATAGCAAAAGAAAGTAGATAGTGTCCTCAAACATGAGGACTCACCAAAGCTTATCTTCGTAGAATCTCACTAGCCACATGGGGAATGATCAAGAGGAGCTCCAGTCCCTACATGGTGATATTATGTAGGCATAAATTATATGTTAGTACATTTAAATGTACTAAATATATATGATACAATGCAACAAGACATACGCCAATATAGTCAAAATGCATAGTAATGGCAATAGGTAAGTATAATCTCAATATGAAATGCGTGATCGATGATTGAAGTAAAACATGTTTATAAATCATTTAACTTATATAGATTATGCTACATATGTGGGAAGAGACCTCAACTGACAAAGAATAGGACTAAGCAAGCTACAACTTGGAATCCCAATGATTACCCCTCATTTGTAAAGAGGTGATCTACTTGCCAAGATAAACCATAATTCACCTTACGGGAGCCTGCCCCTATTTCAGAGAAGTAACCCCCCTTATGGGAACCTGTTCCATTTTGGGGAGGATTTCATTAAGAAGTGCACTAAATGGATCCGCTAGTAAAGCAAAGGCAAAGTATACTCCTATGTTGGCACATAGTTTGAGAAAAGAGAGCAAACCCTCCATCCATTAGTACTAAGCCTAATCCCACAGAATAATTGAAATAATCACACTTTAGAAATTTGTAAGAAACATGGAAATATGACATGAGTAGCTCTAAAACATCTTTTACCCCTAATGGTGAGCCTAACTTTAAAACATAAGAATAGATTATCATCAAACATTATCCATGCATTAACATCAATAGCTTACAAGAGGTAAAATTTTTGAAAAAGGGCTTAATCTAGCATGTACAACATCATAGACATTTTCATGAATTCAACACATTTTGAAAGTCCCAAATCAACATAAAGTTACTTGACTCATCAATCATGCAATAGATCATCAATAACTCTAAGAATCCTTGCAAAGATATTTTAACAAACGCGTGTGCAATTCTAGTTCAAAGTTATGTAATTCAAGAATGAAATAATATGAGAAAACTCAATATAAATCAATCCAACAACACATAGTAAAATCCTAATGTAACATACCTTAAAATCCATCATCAAATTTCATAATAGATCATAGTTTCATAGTTCAAAATATACATAGTCTCACTAGATAAAACCAACTCATAGTATAAGTTTGAGATAGATAGACATGCATATTTAATAAATATTTCATAAAACTACAATATATTTTATGCTTATAATCCATAATAAAAGATACCATAGATAATACAACTTGAAAACATGCAATTTTTATACGATAGGAAGATTGGGCTCCATGGATGAAAGGATCCAATGGATGAAACCTACACACCTCAAACTTGCATTTTGTTGATATAGACTTGAAGGAAAATTGAAGCTTGAATGGAATTCTTGATATCCAGAATTATGCTTAAGACACTTGAATTTAGATGAAATATTTAATTAAGTGCTAGAGAGGGTCTTAAGTAATATAAAGTTGAAAAATGGCTACGTATAGGATATTTCATGTGTAAAAAGGAATTGGGCCATAATGCTAATTCCTTAGGCTAAAATTAAAAATTAAGGAAGTCACAACACTGCTTCGCGACAGGTCCACGTCGCGGACAACTTCTTTCTCTGAAAATTTTATGAAAATCAATTTATGGTATCGGTCTTCTAAAGTCTGGATTAAATACTTCTCCCACTCAATTTTTCCCTAATCGAGAATATGAAGTCGAATTTTTGATATCACACATGAATTTTGAGATATATGAACGATTATGGGCATTTCTGAAGCACATCTTTGGGACATTTTTGGGGCGTTTCATCCTAGGCCTTTGTTTTATAATTAGTCCACTTTAGCCTAAATGACCAACCAAATGAAGTTTTTTCCCTTGTTCTGAATATTTAAGCCATACATGTACCAATTCTTTCTAAAAACACCTAATTAGCCTTACCTTGTCTAGTGAAAGATACTTAAATTGGGCGTGGCCTTTATTTGAGCATTATGAACCTTCTGAGAAAAGAAGCCTAAGTTTTGGGTAGTTACCAAAAGTGGCCCTGGTTTGGGGAATAGCTATTGTGTACTTCACTACAAGCTAAAAGCCTAAGTTAATAGTGGTCGGTGTAAAGGAAAACCACAAAAATAAGGATGTGAGTTTGGAAAGAGGAGAAAAAGAAGAAAAAGCATGTACCACAAGTAAGAAAAACAAAAGATGCCGAAGATTGAGATAAAAAGCAAAATGAAGTATACAAGCAAGGCAAAAGTTGAAAAATGAGACGAAAGCACCCAGAAAAGCTTGAATAAAGAAAAAAAAGGAGAATAAGGTGAAAATGACAAAGTTGATGAGGCAAAAGTTTGGAAAACACAGTTTCACAAAGGGCCATTAGTATTTATTTTCCAAAATATCATACTAAAGCCCTCTGAGCCTACGTTATAGTCCTAGAAAGTCCTAAAGTCATCCTAGTCCAGTTAGTTGAATGTCTAAGTCATGAGTATAGGGGCAAGCCTATGGTATTAGTCATCATGCATGAATATTTTTTATAAGGGTGAGTGTTTTTTTGCACAGTGCCAAAGCTAAATATGAAATAATCATTGAGTTTAAAAAATTGAACTTCTTTCTGTGAGGGTACTTGCATTGCATTGTTAGCATTTGCGACTTGTTCAGTGATTGTGGACTATTGATATTCTTTTGCTTGTCATAGTTATGTTTCACATGTACCATTGTGCTTTAGTTCGCTAAATAACTATCGGATCCTATTTTGAAAAGTTGATGTGGGTACTTGAGTTTGAATTATATGTGATGTATGCAATTGGTTTGAGGTCTCTATGTTACTGTATTGTCTATATAGATTGAGTCTTCGCTTGAGGACAAACAATAATTTTAAATGGATGTTGTTGATGTTCTATCATAATACAATACTTTTTATATCTAAAACTTAGGATTTTGTGTCTTCCCAATGCGACATTTATGGTTGTTATGTGTTTTTGGTGTTTATTGTTTTTTCAGGAAAGTTGGTTGGCATGACTTTGGGGAAAAATTGCAAAGTTTTCTGGTAATTGGTGATTCACGAGACTCTCTAAGAGTTATAGAATAGTCATGTAATGACCTGAATATTATATGACAAGTTATACCTTAAGAAATCTCATTTTTGGAAAAATTTGGACTAAGTGTTGTCTCAAGAGAGACCACACGACCAGTGCGAGGTCACAGAAGATGTGTGGCCTTAAGTGATGCCACAGTTGGCCTCAAATCTTCAATGTTGGCCTTGGTGTGGTGTTGAAAGCTAAGGCACACCTCATTAGCACCTCACACCAGCCGTGTGACACTTAATGGATCGTGTGGAGGAGCCATGGTGTGGCCTAAGCATGAATACCCCATTATTGGGGCTAAGTAAGGTGCCACACGTAGTCACGAGGGTCGTGTGGCATGGGACAGGACGTGTGACCCGCCGTGAAGCCTCTGAAGTGAAAATATTCTAAGTATGGAATCACTATCTCATAAATTTCTACAAAACTTCCTAAGTTTGGGGAGATAGGAGCACCACATGGACCATGTGGCTTCACATAGTTCGTGAAAGGTGTCCGTTTTGTGGGTTCGTGTGAAAAATTTGAAGAGTTGGTTCAAGATCAAAATTTCCATAAATTTCTGCTAAGTGTTGTTTCATAAGCACTCCACACGGACCATGGAGTGCTACACAGCCGTTTGGCCTCAAGTCAAATGACTTCCGATGAATTTTTCCTTTGATTCATTAATGATATTTTGGTAAATTCAGTTATTTCTATTGGTCTTTTAGGGATTCGTATACTATTTAATGGTCATCGAAAGACCTAAGACTTATTTCAAACATTCAAACACACTCCTTATAATTTAAACTCTCTCAAAACAATTCTCGAAAGAACTCTTGGGAATTTCAACATTTGGAGCTAAGGGACTCAATTCTTCTTCAAATTCTTTGGGGATTTCATCATCTTGGTAAAGGTATGTGGGTTTTGGTCCTCAGTGACTTCCAATCAAGGAGACCCAAGCTATTTTTAAGATATCTACATGAATTTTGCTTACTTTAATTTGGGGTTTTAAAATATTTTGATATCTTAAATTTCAACAATGAATGAGTTATGTTTATCTATGCATTTAAAGATGAATTAAGCTTTGAAATATGGAAATACATTATTATTAGGAATATTTGAATATGCATGGTCCTTAAATGTTTGAATCTAAGCATGGGTGATTATATTATTATTTCAAATGTGTATTTAGCTATGTTTTCACTTGAATCTCTTATTATATTAATGGTTTTAGATTGAATCTCAATTACCCATGCCATTCTCACATCATTCATAGCATATATATTTATGTTTATGAGAATTCATGGAAATTATGTTATGGCTTAAGCCAAATTATGTTCTATGATATGAATTTGATAAGATATTGGCTATGATGACATTGTGATCACATATATGTCTATAATTTTGGCTCTTGGGGCATTTTGGGTGCTTGCACCATTCCAATTATGTGAATGAGTTATTCCTATGCATAAGTATTACGACTATAAGCTATGTTTTGGCATTTGAGCCTAAGTATAGATTATTGTGAAAGGTGTTTGGCTTTTAAGCCCCATTATTGCATTGAAATGTCTTGGTAAGACTTGCAATCCTTTATGAAAGTATGTATAGCTATGTATACTATAAATATTCTTGTGGGATGATGACTTAGCACCAGTAGAATGAGGGTTCTCTCTCTTTTCTTGAACTATGTGCCTAGCATAGGTTCCTTTCTGAAATGATGGTGCCCGTAAGAAATGTGTCTTCGAAATAGAGGTGATCATAAGGAGAAGAAACTATGTGATATGATATGATGTGCCATATGCGAAAATTCTATCAGAAATGGGGGTACTCGTAAGAAAGGTTGCTTCATATGAAATGGGGTTGCCCGTAAGGTGAATTATGATTTACCTTTGGCAAGTAGACCACCTCTTTACCGATGAGGAGATTTCATCGGGATTCTAAGTAATAGCTTGCTTAGTCTTACTTTTGTCGGTTGAGGTCACATCTCTACTATATGTATAAGCATTATTTGCATTTCATGCATCCTGAATTTTAGAACATCTTGTTATACACATTCCTTGCTAAATATATCTCTTTCTATATTACATGTCCTTGTCATCTAAGATGGAAATGCAGGTTTTTGGTAAGTCATGCATTATATCTCGCATACTTAGTACATTTAAATATACTAATGTATACTATTACCTATATAATTTCATCATGTAAGGATCGAGGACTTTGATCATCCACCATTTGATGCTTAGCTAGGATTCCAAGTGAAACGAGCCCAAAAAGTGCCCGAAAAATGTGCCTTCGAAGTGCCCAGAATCATAATTTCCATATTCTCAAAATTCATGTGTCATATCAAATATTCAACTTCATATTCTTATTCAGGAGGAAAAATTGAGTGAAAGATGGGCTGAAAATCGATTTAAGAGCAACCATAGCAAAATTTGAAAATCACAAGAATGCGATTTCCAATGAGCTAGTGCGCCCCAGGAACTATACGCCAAGGGCGCACCAGTATGTTAAATTATTGCTTATTTTTAGTTCGGTCCAAGACTTTTGGATCTTGCGCCTAAATCTTCCCATGCATGAAAATACATATACTTAGCCATATATCACCTTCATATCATACAAGAATTCCCCAATACTCTCTCAAACCCTTAGACTAATATTTCTCTCAAAATTCAAGTATCTAAATCTCTTATGGATCTTAAGGAATTCATCCAAGGTCCAAGCCTCCATTCAAATCTTCTTCAAGAAATTCTCTAAAGTCAAGGTATGTGGGTTTCAACCATTGGGTTCTTTCACCCATGGTTCCCAAACTACCTTTTTACTTAAATTGCATGATTATAAGTTGATTTACATATGGGTCTTACTTATTATGAATTTGACTATAAACTATGTTGGGGTTTCATAAACTTGTGACTGTTTGAGCTTGTTTTGAGCTATGAATATATGCTCTGTTGTTTGATTTGATGAAGGATTTCGATGTATATTGCATGAGGCTATTACCAAGTGTTGGTGGGTGATTTTACACTGATTTTTCTTGCATGATTTCACTCTTGAATTGCATGGTCTTACCAAGTGTTTGATAAAGTGTCTAGTTTTAGATTTTTGAACTATTGATGATCCATTGTATGACCTATGACTTGAGTAACTCTATGATGATGAAAGGAAGATATTTATATGATAATTTCATGAAAAGTATCTATTGTCATAAGAGTTGACCAATTGCCTAGTTCGGGGGGAGGGGGGGGAGTAGGCCCAAACTACCAGATTGAGGGGTATATACCTCATTCGCCTAGCTTGGGGTGTGGTAGGCATGTGCTACCATGTTGAGGGGTATATACCTCAGTCTCCTAGCTAAGGGGGTTATAGACCTGGCTACCATATTGAGGCGTATATACCTTAATCGCCTAGCTCGGGGGTTTGTAGGCCGTGTTACTACATTGGGGGGTATATACCTCAAATGCCTAGCTCAAGGGGTGGTAAGCCCCTACTATTACAATGGGGGTGGTGGTTATATACCTCAATTGCCTCACCAAAGAGGTAGTAGGCCTTGGTTATGTAATTGTGGTCACTTTCTTCACATGTAATATATTCTATATAAGCATGTTTTACTTCAAGTATTATTCATTAATGTCATATTGCTTTTATGTTATCTCTTGCTTATGATATTGTATTTTTCCATGTGCCTATCTCTTTTTGCATTGCATTCCACATACTTGGTACATTTAAATGTACTAATGCATACTCTATGCCTATATGATATTACCATGTAGGAATCAGAGCTCCTATTGATTCTCCTCTACCTGGCTAGACGGATTATTCAAGTTAGCTTTTGGTGAGTCCTCAAGTCCGGGGATAATATCTATCTTTTTTCATACTTGTATTACCTGTTGTCATTATTATGAGGGTGAACCTGGTTGCTTGTCTTGGCCCTCGCTCTTGTCTATGTAGTAGAGGTGTTGTTGGACAAGTTATGAAATTTTGTTATGAGCTTAACTCTCTTGATTTAATGATTTCTTTTGTTATGAAAGGATTTCCCTTAGCCCTTTTTCCCTTATTTCTACTCTTATTGATGCTTTTCAGTGCTTTCGCGACCATGGATGTGTAATGATATGTTATGAGGTTTGTTTGGGGTTCCTTCTAGATTTCTATTCATAGTGTCACGTCTAGCCCCTAGGCTTGGATCATGAAAAACTTGGTATCAAAGCACTAGGTTATTAATGGTCCTCAGAGTCTAACACATTATGTAAATTAGAGTCATATTCATAGTTGTGAAGTTTGCCATAGCTATGAATGGGAGACTATGAGGCATTCTTAGGAAATCTTTCCCTTCTTCTTAATCTATGTCATGCAATAGGGTCAAGTCCCCTAAGGCTTATTTATTATCTTAACTTTGCATTTCGTAATATATATCAAGCTACTCAGGACTATTTCAAATATGGAGGTTCACAATGCTTTATGGGTATTGGCCAAAGCGGTGATAAAATTGACAACTCACGTAGATCAAAAAATGAGAATCCTCGAGACATCAAATGGTAAAAGTAGAGAGGGGGAGGCCAAGAGGTCCCGACATAAGGGAGATTTGCCTTCTACTAGACTATGGGTGACGAAATTCAAAAAGAAAAGGACTCCTATTGCGAGTTGTCATGGGTGTGGCAAGAGGCATCAAGGGAGGTATTTTGTGGGCGTTAAGTATTATTATAAGTGTTGTGGAAATGGGCATGAGATGAGGAATTTCCCGGTGGCCTCGAACGAAGGAAGGAGAAGAGTTCGAATTGAAAGTGGCAATGGTGGGGGGATTCTCTCTAAATGCCCAAAGTATGGGAAAAACCATGATGGCACATGTTTGTGGAACATGAATGCTTGCTATAGGTGTGGCAAGATAGACCAAAAGATTGTTTATTGCCCATATTTTCAGAAAAGGTGTAAAGATGGTCATGTTGGTCAAGAGACTCAAGGGGGTGGCAAATCCTAGACGCCGAAAGTGTACGAAAAGCCATGGTGGTCCATGTTTGAAAAAGTCTTATGCTTGCCTTGGTTGTGATGGATTTGGGCACAAAGTTAGTGGTTGTCCTCATGCTCAACCCAAAGATGGAGATGATGGTCCTCAAGGCCAAGGTGCTAATGCGGACCAAGGAGGGGATGAGACACCTGGTGTTAGTACCTGTGTGTTAAAAGTCTCTGATTTTGATGTCTATACATTGATTATTCTGGGCCACTCTTTCTTTTGTCACCCGCTTTGTTGCTAAAAAGTTTTATGTTGAACCTGAATTGTTGTGTGAGCCATATGAGGTATCTACTCCCGTTGGTGCATCTATTGTTACTAGTAGAGTCTAATAAAATTACCTCATTTGCATTTTGCATAGATTGTTGACATGTGACTTTGTTGAGTTGGACATGTTAGAGTTTGACTTTGTTCTTGGGATAGATTAGTTGTATGCATACTATGCCTCTATTGATTGTAGAACCCATAGGGTGAAATTCCAATTCTCAAATAAACCTGTCCTTGAGTGGGGGCTTGTAAGGTGGTCGTGAAGGGGTAAGTATGTTTCTTGTCTTAAGGTACAATTGATATCTAAGTGTTGCATTTATCATCTTGTAAGAGTTAGGGCGTTGAACCTAAGTCATTTCTGTTGAGTTGTTCCCGGTGGTCAATGAGTTGGTGAATATCCTTTATGATATCTTAAATTTTTGGTGGTGACTTTTGGTTTGACTTATGCACTCGTTATGTCTATAAGTCCCATGAATAGGGTCTTTAAACCCTACCTTGGGATGTTTGTTGTGGTCTTTAGTGATGAAGTATAGATTTATTTAGAACTTGTGAACTATTTAGGGGTATTGTTGAAAAACTTGGGGAACTCAAAGTTGTATGCTAAGTATGAGAAGTGTGAATTTTTACCGAAGGAAGCTACCATTCCAGGTCATGTGGTATCGGGGGATAGTATTAAAGTGGATCCGAAGGAGACGGATGTGATTAGAAATTGGCCTAGTCCTTTGACTCCCTTGAACATTAGAAGCTTCTTAGGCTTAGCGTGTTGCTACTGGAGGTTTGTGAATGGGTTCTCTTCTATTGCTTCTCCCATGACTAAGTAAATTCAAAAGAAGTCTAAGTTTGTGTGGATCGATAAATGTGAAAAGAGTTTCCAAACCTTGAAGGATAAGATTGTGTCCACTTCCATCTTGTCCCTACCTGAAGGGTTGGAAGGATTTGTTGTGTGTTGTGATGCCTCCCGAATTAGTTTGAATCATGTGTTGATGCAAAATGGTAAGTGATAGCCTATTCTTCTAGGCAACTCAAAGTACATGAGAAGAATTATCCTACCCATGATCTTGAATTAGCCGCCATAGTCATTGCTTTGAAAATTTGGCGTCATTATTTGTATGGGATGCATGTTGATGTGTTTACTAATCATAAGAGTCTCCAATATATCTTCACTCAAAAAGGATCTTCTCTTGAGACAAAAAAGTGGTTTGATCTTCTTAAGATTATGATATAAGTGTGAACTATCACCCTAGTAAGACTAATGTTGTGGTCAGTGCTTTGAGTAGGGTACCCATAGATAGCTTAGTTCATGTTGATGATGGTAGCACAGGGTAGGGTAGAGAGGTACACCGGTTGGCTAGATTGGGGGTTAACTATGGTGGTATTGTGCTTATTTGTGGTTCAAAATCTTCATTGGTTGAGGAGGTGAAAGCTAAGCAAGATCTTGACCCCGCTTTATTAGAATTGAAGGCATTGGTAAAAGATGGTAAGGTGGAGGTTTTCTCCCGAGGGAGAGATGGTGCCCTTAGGTACCAAGGTAGGTTGTGTGAGCCTTGATTTGATGACTTGAGGGAGAAGATTCTTAATGAGGCTCATGGTTCTTCGTATTCTATTCACCCCAGTTCTGCTAAGATGTATAGTGATATGAGAGAGGTGTATTAGTGGGGAGGTATGAAGAGGGACATTGCCAAATTTGTATCCAGTTGTCATAGTTGCCAATAAGTTAAAGTTGAGCACCAAAGGCCAGTGGCCTAGCAAAAGACATAGAGATTCCCATTTGGAAGTGGGAAGAGATAAAGATAGATTTTGTGGGGTTACCCGAGACTAGAAAGGGTTTTGATTCCATTTGGGTTGTGGTTGATAGGATGACGAAATCGACTCACTTTCTACCGATTAAGACTACCTATGGGGCTGAAGATTATGGTAGGTTGTACAGTCATGACTTGGTGAGATTGCATGGGTTTCCTTTGTCCATCATATCATATCATGGTACTTAATTTACTTCACATTTTTGGAGGTTCTTTCAAAGGGGTCTTAGTCCAAAAGTTAAACTTAGTATGACCTTTCACCCTCAAATGGATGGCCAAGCCAAATGAACTATCCAATCACTTGAGGATATGCTTAGGGGTTGTCTATTAGAGTTTAAGAGTAGTTGGATGATCATCTTCAGTTGATTGAGTTTGCCTATAATAATAGCTATCATTCTAGCATTGGTATGGCTCCTTTTGAGGCCCTCTATGGTAGATGTTGTAGATCACTGGTTGGCTGGTTTGATGTTAGAAAGCTGACTTTGTTGGAACTAGATCCAGTTATGGAGGTCTTGAGAAGGTTAGTATGATTAGAGAAAGGCTGAAGACGACCCAAAGTCGCCAAAGTCCTATGACGATATGAGGTGAAGGGATCTTGAATTCAAAGTTGGTGATTGGGTATATTTGAAGGTGTTACCTATGAAGGGATGTGTGGGTGATATGTATGCTATCGTTCCATTGAATGTTGTGGGTGTTGTTGAGGACAACTTGACTTGTGAAGAGGTTCTGATTTAGATCTTGGATAGGCAAGTGAAAAGATTAATGAACAAGGATGTGGCCTCCGTTAAGGTCCTTTGGAGGAATCAACAAGTCGAAAGTGTTACATGGGAGGCCGAAGTAGATATGTGAAAGTGATATACTTATCTATTCTATTCTACATAAGCCTAAGGTACTAATTCTAAGTCCTCTATATGATCTCAAGCCTAAAGTTCAGCGCTCATGTCATTGCATACATTCATGTTTAAATTGACAAGTTCATGATGATTTTACACTTATGTTGAGATTTTTGAAATGATATTTACGTGCATTGTTGCACCCTTATTTAGGCTAAAATTTTCATGATTATGTCTCTCGTAAACCTTACATTCATAGACGAATGTTCCCAAGGGGGTGATATTGAAAGGACCCCAAAAAGTGCCCAAAAATGTGCCTTGAGAGTGTCCAAAATCGTAATTTCCATAAATCTCACAAACAGTGTAAAAATTAAGTGGGTATTAGGTCTAATCCCAATTTAATACCAATGTCGTAAAATCTATAAATTGCAGGAATGTGAATTCTAGTGACCTAGCATGCCCTAGGTGTGACGCGCCAAGGGCGCACCAGTGTTAAATTGTTGCTAGTTGTAAATTATGTCCAAGACTTTTGGGTCATGGGCCTAAGTTTTGCTATATATGAAAATACCTATACTTAGCCATATTTCACCTTCATATCATATAAGACATTCCCCAATACTCTCTCAAACCCTTAGACTAATATTTCTCTCAAAATTCAAGTGTCCAAATATATTCCGAATCTTAAGGAATTCATCCAAGCTTCAAGCCTCCATTCAAATCTTCTTCAAAGAATTTTCCAAAGTCAAAGTATGTGGGTTTTTCATTACTGGGTTCTTTCAACCATGGTGCCTAAAGTTCCTTTTTACCTAAATTGCATGATTATAAGTTTATTTACTTATGGGTCTTACTTATTACGAATTTGACTATAAACTATGTTGAGGTTTCATAAACTTGTGACTGTTTGAGAATGTTTTGAGCTATGAATCTATGGTATATTATTTGATTTGATGAAGGGTTTTGATGTATATTGTATAAGGGTATTACCAAGTGTTGGTGGGTGGTTTTACATTGATTCTTGCATGATTTTACTCTTGAATTACATGGTCTTATACTAGCATTACACACCCACCAAGTGTTTAATAAAATGTCTGGTTTTGAATTTTTGAACTACTGATGATCCATTGTATGACCTAGACTTGAGTGACTATATGATAATGAAAGGAAGGAACTTAGGTGACGATTTCATGAAAAGTATCAATTGTGATAAAATACGATCAATTGCCTAGTTTGGGGGGTAGTAGGCCTGAACTACCATATTTAGGGATATGTACCTCATTCGCTTAGCTCAGAGGGGAGGGGTGGTAGGCCCATGATACCATGTAGAGGGGTATATACCTTAATCGCCTAAGTTGGGGGACTATAGGCCCTTGCTATCATGCTGAGGAGTATATACCTCAATCACCTAGCTCGGGGGTTTGCAGGCTTGTTCTACCACATTGGGGGGGGGTATATACCTCAATCGCCTAGCTCCAGGGGTGGTAGGCCTGTGCTACCACATTGGGGGATATATACCTCAATTGCCTCACCAAGGAGGTAGTAGGCCTTGGTTATGAAATGATTATATTTTACTTCAAGTATCATTCATTCATGTCATATTGCTATTATGCTATTTCTTACTTATGATATTCTATTTTGCCATATTCCTATCTCTTGTTGCATTTCATCCTATATATAGTACATTCCGATGTACTAAGGCATACTCTATGCCCACATGATATTACCACGTAAGAAACGGAGCTCCTATTGATTCCCCTCCACATGGCTAGATGGATTGTTCAAGTTAGCTTTTGGTAAGTCCTCAAGTCCGGGGATAATATCTATCTTCTCTCATGCTTATGTTTAGACTATATCTTGTATACTTGGATTACCTATTATCATTATTATGAGGATGAGCCCAGTTGCTTGTCTTTGCCCCCGCTCTTATCTATGTGGTAGAGGTATTGTTTGACAAGTTCTGCAATTATGTTATGAGCCTTGACTCTCTTGATTTGATGATATATTATGTTTTGATAGGCTTTCCCTTAGCCCTTTTTTCCCTTATTTCTACTCTTATTAATGTTGCTCAATGTTTCTGCTACTAAGGATGTGTAATGATATGTTAAGAGGCTTGTTGGGGTTCCCTCAGGACACCCATTCATCATATCACATCTAGGACCTAAGCTTGGTTCGTGACAGCAAGTTTATTTGTAGTGGTGAGTCCTATCTTCTAAGGATGATCCACCCTCTATCTACCTTTGATAATTTCATTTCATTATATATTGAGGGTGAGCCCGGGGAATTTCTAGGACTCCGACCCATCAATGTAGAGGCATTGTTTGACACCTTGTAAACTTCCTTATGTTTTATGCTCTGTGTTATGACTAAAGTCCATGTTATGGGTTGCCTATCTTTGACTATCGTTATGCGAGTTGGTTATTTGATTTATGGCTTGACTATATGTTGTGATGGAAAGATCCTGAGTCCCAAATTGCCCCATATAGTGAGTCCTACTTTCCCATCTCGTAGAACTATGTGTTTACTTTATGTATGCTTTTGAACCAATGATGTGAGTTTTGGTATCATAAGGCATGTTTGGAGACCCTTAGGTTCCCAATCGCTGTGTCACATCTAGGCCCTAGGTCCAGGCTATGACAAAGATGGTACCGAGCCCTAGGATTGTAAATGATCCTTGGAGTCTAGCATACTACATCAAGTAGAGTCCTATTTATGGTCATGACGTGCACAATGCCTATAAGTGGGATGCTATTACGATATTCTAGGAATTATATAACTTTTTTACGTCTTATGTCGTGTTGTGAATAATTGTTTTAGTTCTTGACCTTGATGATATCCTTGCTTTATTTCAGAAGATGCCTCGTGGTAGACCTACCAGACCAACCCCGACTGATGAGGGTCAAGCACCTCAAGGGCCTATGGATGAGCCTATCTCTAATGGTGAGTTTTGTATGGCCTTTTACATGCTTGCCCAAGTGGTGACTACTCAGACCAGGCAGGCTAACCTTTCTTGTGATCCTACTCCGGCTTCTATAGTAAGGGATTTCACCCAGATGAATCCTCCGGAGTTCTTTGTGTCTAATTCTGACGAGAATGCTTAGGAGTTCATTAATGAGCTATCCAAAGAATTGAATTTCATGGATGTCACTTCTGAGGAGAGGGCTGAACTGGCTGCCTTTCAGTTGAAGAATGTAGCAGCTGTGGTATATCAATGGTCTATGGAAAGGGTTTGTGGTGTTGCTATAAATTGGGAAGAGTTAGATTGCTTTTCTGGATCATTTCTTCCCACTTGAGCTTAGGGAAGCCAAGATGACTGAGTTTATCAACCTTAGGCAGGGTAGTATGAGTGTGAGGGATTATGCCCTCATATTCACTAAGCTCTCCAAGTATGCTCCGATACCATTGGCTGATCCTCATGCAAGAATGCACAAGTTCATTTCTAGCATCTCTGACTTGCTCCTACAAGAATGTCATACGACCATGCTTAATAGAGATATGGACATCTCTAGACTTATGGTTTATGCCGACACAAATCGAAAGAGATGGTTGGAACTCCTAAAGGATTATAACATGAGTGTTTTATATCACACCGACATGGCGAATGTGGTAGAAGATGCTCTTAGTAGGCTCTGTATGGTAAGTGTGGCTCATGTTGAGGTAGGCCAGAAGGAGTTGGCAAGGGATGTTCACCATTTGGTTAGATTGGGTGCTAGAGTGGCCAATTCCAATGATGGTGCTATACATGTACTAACTAGGGCAGAATCCTTGGTGGTTGTTGATGTGAAGGCTAAGCAAGATTTAGATCCATCTTTGGTTGAATTGAATAAATTGGTTGCTAAAAAGAGTATTGAGGTTTTCTACTAAGGAGGAGATGATGTACTTTGGTATCAAGACTGATTGTGTGTTCCGGATGTGATGGCCTTAAGAAGGTGATCATGAGCGAAGCCTATATTTCTCATTATTCTATTCACCCTTGCTTCACTAAAATGTGTTGGGATTTGAAGGAGTTGTAATTATGGCATGGTATGAAGAACAATATAGCCAAGTTTGTATTAGAATGCTCAAATTGTCAACAAGTGAAAGTGGAGCATCAAAGAACTGGAGTATTAGCTCAAGACAATGAGATCCCTACTTGGAAGTGGGAAGATATAAATATGGACCTTGTGGTTGGGTTAATTCAGACTCGAAAATAATTTGACTCTATTTGGGTGATCATCGACCAGATGACCAAATCGGCTCATTTTTTATCTGTTAAGACTACTTTTGGTGCCGATGACTAAGCAAGGTTGTACATTTGAGAGTTGGTAAGGTTATATGGTGTGCCTAGGTCTATCATAATGTATTAGGGTAATTCACTTCGCACTTTTAGAGGTTATTTCAAAGGGGACTTGGTACTAAGGTCGAAGTGAGCACCGCCTTCCATCCTCAAACTGATGGGCAAGCCGAGAGGACACTTCAAACTTGGGAAGATATGTTGACGGCTTGTGTATTGGAGTTCAATGAAAAATTGGTATGACCATCTTCCACTTATCGAGTTTGCTTATAATAATAGCTTTCATGCTAGCATTGTATTGCCTCGTTTGAGGCTTTGTATGGTAGGAGGTGTAGGTCTCAAGTGGGGTGATTTGAGTTAGGGGAGGTGGCTTTGGTTAGCCTAGACTTGGTAATGGAGGGTATGGAAAAAGTGAAGTTGATTAGAGAGAGGTTGAATACGTCCCAAAGTCACCAAAAGTCTTATTCGGATGTTAGGAAGAGGGATCTTGAATTCGAATTAGTATTAGGTGTTTGTGAAAGTGTCACCTATGAAGGGAGTGGTGTGTTTTGGTAAAAAGGGGAATCTAAGTCCCTAGTATGAAGACTTTTATGAAGTTATTAAGCAGATTAGGAATGTGGCGTATAGGATGGAGTTACCGCTGGATTTAAGTTCTATTCACCCGATTGAAATGACCCCAAAAAGTGCCCCAAAATGTGCCTCGCAAATGCCTGAAATCGTAAGTTCTATACATCTCAAAATTCATGTATGATATTGACAATCTAAGTTCATATTCTTGATCATAGGAAAATATTGAGTGGGAAATGGGTCTAACCGCTAATTTAGAGCAATCATATCAAAATTTATAATTCCAAAGTTGGCGATTTCCAGTGAAGAATTGCGCCCAAGGTGTAATGTGCTAGGGGTGCACTCTTATGTTATTTTTACCCAATTTTTGTTGTTCATTCCAAGGCTTTTGGATCTTGGGCCTAAGTCCTACCATACGTAAAAATACCTATATTTAGCTATATTTTACCATCACTAAGACATTCCCCAATACTCTCTCAAATACTTAGACAAATATTTCACCTCAAATATGAAGTTCCAAAACTTATCTGGATCTTAAGGATTTTATTCAAGCTTTAAGTCTCCATTCCAATCTTCATCAAGAAATTCTCCAAAACTAAGGTATGTGGGTTTCAACCATTGGGTCCTTTCATCCATGGTGCCCAAGCTTCTTTTTTTTTTTTTTTACCTAAATTACATGTTTCTAAGTTGATTTTACTTATGGGTCTACTATTATGAATTTGACTATGAACTACATTGGGAATTTGTGAAAGTATGACTGTTTAAGCATGTTTTGAGCTATGAATCTTAGGCCTATCTTGAGACTTGATGAAGGATTTTGATATATGTTACTTAAGGGAATTACCAAGTGCTAGTTGGTGGTTTTACATTAAGTTTTCTTACATGATTTCACTCTTGAACGACATGGTTTTCCACTAGCATTGCACACCCACCAAGTGTTTGATAAAATGTTTGGTTAATATATCTTGAGTTGTTGAAGGCCTAATGTTTTGTATAGGATTTAAGTGACTTTATGATGGTGAAAGAATGTTTTGTATGTGTTGATTCCACGAGAAGTATCTATTGTGTTGTGAGATGACCATAGCCAATTGAGGGGTGTTGCCTCAATCACCTTGTATGGTGATGGTAAGCTATCAACCAATTGAGAGTTTAATACCTCAATCATCTCGGATGGGGGTGGTAATTCATCAACCAATTGAGGGCATCTGGTATGGGGGTGGTAAGCCATCAACCAATTGAGGGGTTGATAACTCAATCACTTCTGATTTAAGGTGGTCATGTCCATCAACCAATTGAGGGGTTGATTCCTCAATCACTACTAAGGGGTGGGGTACCTTAGTTTCCAAGTACTAAGTTTCTTGGTCTATGATGATGGTTTATTCCTCCTAATATAATATGTTTCACATATAAGCATGTTTACTTCAAGTATCATCCATGCATGTCATACTGTTATATGTTCATCTATTGCAGAATTATGCATGTTGATTGTGATGCCTATCTATTGTTGCATTGCATCCTACATACTTAGTATATTCAAACGTACTGACACATATTCTATGCCTACATAATATTACCATGTAGGAACCGGAGACCCACTTGATAATCCTCCTCCTCCACACGGCTAGTACGATTACTCTCAAGCTAGTTGGTGAGTCCTCAACTCTAAGGATGATGTCTTTTGCTCTTATGTTATGGTAAGACTCTCTTTCCTTTATTTGTATGCTTTGACCATGAGGGTGAGCCCTGGTTGCTTGTCTTGACCCCCGCTAAGTTTTATGTTTAGAGGTGCTATTGGACAAGTTATGTAATGAAGCTATGAGTCTTTACTCTCTTTGACTCTATCATGTTTTATGATATGAAAGATGTGCCTTAGCCCATATCCCCTCTTTACCGTCTCTTATTGTTATTTTGTTGCTTTCATGACCAATGATGTGTAATTATATGTTAAGTGGCTTACTTGGGGTCCCTTCGGGTTTCCCATATGTCATGTTATGTCTAGGCCCTAGGCTTGGGTCGTGAAACCAATCTTCCATGTGTCCATGTTGAGAAAGACAGTTGGTTATCTTAGCACTATTGTACCTTTGTTAGGTATCGAGGTAGAAGAGAACTTGTCTTATGAGGAAGTACCGGTAGAGATTTTGGATAGACAAGTGAGACGTCTTCGTAACAAGGATGCACCATTGGTGAAGGTGCTTTGGAGGAACCAACATGTGGAGAGTGCTATATGGGAGGCGGAGTTGGACATGATGAAGCGATATCCCCATCTTTTCTAGTCTACTCAAGCCTAAGGTATTAGGTTCTTTCTTATCTAATTGGTCCTAATTCTTTTATTCTTGAGTCTCATGGCATGACATGCTTACATGTGCATTAAAATGGTTTGTATGATGTTTTGAATGATTTTAATTAGTTTTGACATGACATTTAATGGCTTTGTGATTTTCAAATGATGAACTATGCATGGTATATTGTGTTTGGAAGTTTCATGTTCTAATTCAAGCCTTGTTCTTGCATATTCAAGGATGAATGTTCCCAAGAGGGAGATGATGTAATGATATGGATATTGTACGACATCATTCGACCTTGAGAAATCTCATTTTGGGCAAAATTTGGACACGTGTTGTCTTAAGAGAGACCATAGGCCAGTGTGAGGTTAAACGAGCTATGTGGTCTCAAGTGAGACGACACATGGCCTCAAATCTTGAATGTGGACTTTGTGTTGTATTGCAAACTAAGCACACATCAGTGGCACCCTACTCGAGCTATATGACACTTCACAGATCATATGGAGGAGCCATGGAGTTGCATAAGCTTGAAAACTCCATCACTGGGCTAAGTGAGGTGCCACGCCCAATCACACGGGTCGCGTGGCATGGGATGGGCCGGGGGGCCCTCCGTGAAGCCTACGGAGTGAAAATATTCTAAATATGGAATCACTATCTCGTAACGTTCTATGAAATTTCTTAAGTTTTGGGAGACGGGAGCACCATACGAACCGTATGGCTTCACCCAGTTCGTGAAAAGTGTTCGTTTGGTGGGCTCGTGCGAAAAATTCTAAGTGTTTGTTCATGATCAAAATTTCCAAAAAATGTTTCTACGTGCTGTTTCATAGGCACTACACATGGACCGTGGAGTGACACATGGGCCGTTTGGTCTCAAGTCAAGTGACTTCCAATGAATTTTTCCTCTGATTCATTAATGGCATTTTCATAAATTCGATTATTTCTATTGATCTTTTGGGGAGTCCTTTGCTATTTCATGGTCATCTAAAGACCTAAAACATATTTCAAATATTCAACCTCACTCCTCATAATTTGAATTCTCTCAAAATAACTCTCAAAAGAACTCTTGGGAATTTCAACATTTGGAGCTAGGGGACTCAATTCTTCTTCAAGATCTTTGGGGATTTCATCATATTGTTAAAGGTATGTGGGTTTTGATCCTTGGTCACTTTGTATCAGGGATACCCAAGCTATTTTCAAAAAATCTACACGAATTTTGCTTACTTTAATTTAGTGTTTTAAAATATTTTAATATCTTAAATTTCAACAATGAATGGGTTACATTTATCCATGGATTTAAAGAGGAATTAGACTTTAAAATATGGAAATACATTTTATTAGGAATATTTGTGAAACAACCTCAAAAAGTTCTTCGGAAGAACCCAAAATTATAATTTCTAAATGTCTCAAAATCCATGCTTGATATAAAAAAACTCGACTTCATATTCTTGATCAGAAGGCAAAATTGAGTGGACAATGGATCTAACACCGATTTTGAGCAATCGTCTAAAAATTCAAATATCCAAAAATGCAAATTGAGAGAGCTTTGTGCGCCCTTGGCACGATGAGCCCAGGTCGCGCAGATGTATATTTTTTTGCCCAGTTTTGTTGTTTAGTCCAAGGCTTTTGGCTCTTGGACCTAAGTCTTCCCATATGTAAAAACACTTATACTTATCCATATTTCATTTTCATATCATACAAGACATTCGTCAATTCTCTCTAAAACACTTAGACAAACATTTCACTCAAAATTCAAGTGTCAAAACTCATTCCGAATCTTAAGGAGTTCACTCAAGCTTTAAGTCTCCATTCAAATCTTCTTCATAGAATTCTCTAAAGTTAAGGTATGTGATTTTCAACCGTTTGGTCCTTTCACCCATGGTGCCCAAGCTTCCTTTCTACAAAAATTTCATGTTTGTAAGTTGATTTACTTATGAGTCTTACTTACTATGAAATTGATTATGAACTATGTTCAGGTTTCATAAAAGTGTGACTGTTTAAGAATGTTTTGAGCTTAGAATCCATGATCTATCTTGAGATTTGATGAAAGTTTTCAATGTATATTACATGAGGGTATTACCAAATACTGGTGGGTTAATTTACTTCAAGTTTTCTTGCATGATTTCACTCCTGAATTGCATGATTTTACACTAGTATTGCACACTCACCAAGTATTTGATAAAATGTCCAATTTAGGGTTCTTGATCTATTGATGATCCATTGCATGACCTATGACTTGTATAACTTTACGACAATAAAAGGATGGTATATGTGTGTTTCTTTCATGAAAAGTATCCATAGTTTTATGAGTTGACTATAACCAATTGAGGGGTTGATACCTCAATCACCTCGGATGGGGGTGGTATGACATCAACCAATTGAGGGGTTGATACCTCAATCACCATGGATGGAATGGTGTGACAACCATCACATAATTGAGAGGTTGATACCTTAATCACCTCGGATGGGGTGGTATGCCATCAACCACTTGAGGGGTTGATACCTCAATTATTTTAGATAGGGGGTGGTCATGCCCATCAATCAATTGAGGGGTTGATTTCTCAATCACTTTCAAGGGGTAGTCTACCTTAGATTTCAAGTACTAAATTTGCTTTGTTTATGATGATGGTCATTTCTTACACATGTACTATGTTTCTATATAACCATGTTTTACTTCAAGCATTATTCATGTATGCCATATTGCTAATATACTATCTCTTGCTTATGATTATGCATTTCGATTATGTTGTCTATCTATGGTTGCATTAAATCTTACATACTCAGTATATTTAAACGTACTAACACATACTTTCTGCCTATATGATGTTACCATGAGGAACCGGAACTCCTCATGATTATCCTCATCCTCTCGCGGCTAGTACTATCTTCTCAAAGCAAGTTTGTTTAATCCTCAACTCTGGGGATGATATCTCTTGTTCTTTTGCTATTAAAAGACTCTTATTATCTAATTATATGCTTTTGACTATGAGGGTGAGCAAGAAAGTTATCTTGGCCCTCACCCCTATCTATGTATTAGAGGTGTTGTTGGAACCTTATGATATGTTAATGTTATGCTTTGGGGTCATTATGTTTCTATGGTATCGAGGATGTCCCTTAGCCTTGTATCACTTTTTGCTATCTCTTAATGTTTTTTTATTAATTCTGCGACCAAGGATGTGTAATGATATGCTAAGAGACATGTTTGGGGTCCGTTCGGGTTCCCATTTGCCATGTCACATCTAGGACCTAGGCTTGGGTCATGAAAAACTTGGTGTCTTAGCACTAGGTTGTTAATGGTCCTCTGCATCAATACACCGTGTTGATTAGAGTCTTATTCATGGTTGTTTGTGGACCACAAATATGAGTAAGAGACTCTGAGATGGTTTAGAAAATGTTTTCCTTCTTCATGATCTATATCGTGCTATAGAAGTTAGGTAAGGATTACCCCCTAAAAAATGTCCTTTACCACTATTATATCATGCCTAACACAAGAGGAAGAAGAGCCTGCACTCTCAAAGAACAACTGTCTTATAGAGAGCTCCAGGATGCTCTCACATCTTGGGTGAGAGACTTTATAAGGATGAACCCACTGGAGTTCAATGGGTCTAAAGTGGATAAGGACTCTCAATAATTTATTGATTTGGTGTACAAAGTGTTGGCTATTGTGGGTGTTAGGTCAGAGAAGAAGGTGGAGTTGGCGGCTTACTAACTCAAGGGATTAGCTCAAATATGGTATACTCAATGGAATGAGGAGAAAGGGAACAACAATGTGGTTCTATGGGAGGAGTTTAAGGTGACATTTCTCAACTGATTCTTCCCTTTTGACTTTGGGAGGCCAACATGATGGAGTTTATGAATTTGAAATAATGATCTATGAGTGTGAGGGAGTATGTCCACAAGTTCAACCAACTCTCTAAGTACGCTGCACATTTGGTTGTCGACTCGAGGTCTAGGATGAATAAGTTTGTGATGGGTATTTATGATTTAGTAAATTAGGAGTGTTGTGTCACTATGTTAGTTAGTGACATGGATTTGTCTCATCTAATGACTTATGCCAAACAATTAGATAGGGAGAAGTTGAGAAAGAGAAGGGGTAATGAGGCCAATGGGGCTTGTTTTGATGGTAAGTTCCAATTCCCAAGGGTGGCTGGTTTCATCAAGGAGAAGGGTCTTCTCATGCTCCTAATAGATGGTTTGCTAATGACTACTCAAGGGCCCAAGGTGATGGTGGTAAGGTGCCAAATGCAATGTGTCTAAAGTGTGGAAAGGGTTATGGTGGCCCATATTTATAGGACACTAATCTTGTTTTGGCTGTGGTGATGTAGGGTATAAGGTGATGGATTATCCACAAAATTGCAACAAGGGTAAAGATGTTCATCTATAAGGCTGAGGTGCAAATGCATTTCCTTTGGGAAGAGGAGGCCAACAAGGTGGTGCCCTAAAGTACAATCGATTCTATGCACTCCAAGGGAGGCAAAAGGTTGATGAGGTACCCGATGTCATCACTAGTATGTTAAAAGTATTTGATTTTGATGTGTATGCATTAATAGACCAAGGTGCCACTCTTTGTTTTATTACTCCTTTTGTTGCCAAAAAGTTTCATATTGAGCCTGAATTGTTGTGTGAGTCTTATGAGGTGTCTACTCCTACTGGTGCATCTATTATTGCAAGAAACGTCTATAGAAATTATCCCATTTGCATCTTGTATAAAATATTGCCTTGTGATCTTGTTGAGTTAGATATGGTAGATTTTGATATCATTCTTAGGATGGATTAGTTGCATGTATATTATGCCTCTATTGATTGTAAAACTCATAGGTTAAATTCCAATTCCCAAATGAACCCATCTTTGAGTAGGAGAGTCATGATGTGGTGATCAAGGGTAGGTTTATATTTTGCATTAAAGCCCAAAAGTTGATCTCTAAGGGGTGTCTCTATCATCTTGTGAGGGTTAGGAATGTTAAGTCTAAAGTGCTTCCCATAGAGTCGGTTCTGGTGGTTAATGAGTTCCTAGATGTATTCCCTAGTGAGCTTCCTGGTGTTGTTAGTGAAGAAGAAGGATGGTTCTCTTATAATATGCGTTGACTACCACCAACTTAATAGAGTCGCCATCAAGAATAAATATCCTCTACCAAGGATTGATGATTTAATTGACCAACTTCTTAGGGCTAGTCACTTTTCTAAGATTATTTTCGTGCTGGGTATTATCAAGTAATGGTGAGGGAGTGTGATATTCCCAAGATGGCCTTGTAGACTAGGTATGGGCATTATGAATTTTTGGTTATGTTTTTTGGGTTGACCAATGCATCAGCTATCTTCATGGATCTTATGAATAGGGTCTTTGATCCCTACCTTGATTTGTGTGTAGTTGTTTTCATTGATGATATCATGATCTACTCTTATAGTGAGGAGGAACATGTGGGTCATTTGAGGGTGGTTCCATTAAAATTGAGGGAAGAGAAGTTGTATGCTAAGTATGAGAAGTGTGAATTTTGGTTGAAAGAGGTTGCCTTTTTAGGGCATGTGGTGTCGGGGGATAGTATTAAGGTTGATCCTAAGAAAATGGAGATGATTGGAAGTTGGCCTATATCTTTGACCCCATCGAATATTAGAAGCTTCTTGGACTTAGCAGGTTATTACCAAAGGTTTGTGAATGGGGTTTTCCTCTATTGCTTCCCCTATGATTAAGTTGACTCAAAAGATGGCTAAATTTGTGTGGACCGATGAGTGTGAAAAGATTTTCCAAACCTTGAAGGATAAGCTTGTCTCCACTCCTATCTTGTCTCTACTGGAAGGGTTGGAAGGGTTTGTTATGTATTGTGATGCCTCCCAAAATGGTTTGGATTGTGTTTTGATGAAACACGGTAAGGTGATAGCCTATGCTTCTAAACAACTCAAGGTGCATGAAAAGAATTATGCTACTCATGATCTTGAATTGGCCGCCGTGGTGTTTGCTTTGAAAATTTGGCATCATTCTTTGTATGGAGTGCATGTTGATGTGTTTATCGATCATAAGTTTCTAATATGTGTTCACTCAAAAAAATATCAATTTGAGGCAATGAAGGTGGTTAGAGCTTCTTAAGAACTATGATATGAGTATACAATATCACCCTAGTAAGGCTAATGTTGTTGTCAATACTTTAAGTAGGATGTCTATGGGTAGCCTAGCTCATATTGATGATAGGGGCAAAAAGGTGTCTAGGGAGGTTCATCGGTTGGCTAGATTGGGGGTTAGGTTGTAAAAGGTTGATAATGGTTGTATTGTTGTTGTTGATGGTTCAAAATCTTCCTTGGTTGATAAGGTAAAACCAAAGCTAAATCTTGGCCACTCCTTGTTAGAATTGAAAGCCTTAGTGAGAGGTGGCAAGGTGGAGGTTTTCTCCCAAGAGAAGATTCTTGATGAGGCTCATATTTCTTCCTATTCTATATATCCTAGTTCTACCAAAATGTATAGAGATTTGAGGAATGTGTTTTGGTGCGGAGGTATGAAGAAATATATTGCCAAATTTGCATCCAGTTGTCATAGTTGCCAAAACATCAAAGCTGAACACCAAAGGCTAGGTGGCCTAACCTAAGCTATAGAGATCCCTACTTGGAAGTGGGAGGAAATTAACATGGATTTGTTGTTGGGTTGCCTAAGACTAGAAAGGATTTTGATTCTATTTGTGTTGAGGTTGATAGAATGACAAAGTCGGCTCATTACCTACTAGTTAAGACTACTTATGGTGCCAATGATTATCCTAAGTTGTACATTCATGAGTTGGTTAGATTGCATGGGCTGCCTTTGTCTATCATATCAGATCGTGGTGCTCAATTCACTTCACACTTCTGGAGGTCCTTCCAAAGTGGTCTTGGTACTAAGGTAAAGCTTAGTACAACCTTTAACCCTCAAATAGATAGCCAAGCTGAAAGAACTATCCAAACTTTTGAGGATATAATTAGAGCTTGTGTATTGGAGTTTAAGGGTAGTTGGGATGATCATCTTCCATTGATTGAGTTTGCTTACAACAATAGCTATCATTTTAAGGATCCTTTTGACGCCTATGGTAGATGTTGTAGGTCCCTGGTTGGATGGTTTGAGGTAGGGGAAATGGCTTTGTTGGGACTGGATCTTGTTATGGAGGCTATGGATAAGGTAATATTGATTAGGCAAAGGTTGAAAACAAAGAAAAGTCATCAAAAGTCCTATGCTGATATGAGGAGAAGGGAGCTTGAATTTAAGGTTGGTAATTGGGCCTATTTGAAGGTCTCACCCATGAAAGGTGTGGTTCGTTTTGGTAAGAAGGGTAAATTGAGTACAATATTTGTTGTTCCTTATAGAGCTTTGAGGAGGATTGGTAAGGTGGCCTACGAGTGAGTTGCCTAGTGAAATGGCCTTGGTTCATCCGGTATTTCATGTGTCTATGTTAAGCAAATGTGTGGGTGACCCGAATGATATTGTCCCATTGGATGTTGTGGATGTTGTTGAAGACAACTTCACTTATTAAGAGGTTCTAGTAGATATCTTGGATAGACAAGTGAAGAGGTTGAGGAACAAGGATGTGGCTTCCGTTAAGATCCCTTGGAGGAATCAAAAAGTCGAAAGTGCTACATGGGAGGCCGAAGGAGACATAAAAAAGCGATATCCCTATTTCTTCAATTCCACTCAAGCCTTAGGTACTAATTCTAAGTCCCCTATGTGATTTCAAGTCTTATGTATCAGGCCTTTTGTCATTTGTATGCATTCACGTTTATGTTGACAAGTTCATGGTAATTTTGACACTTATATTGAGATTTTTGAAAATATTGTTTAAGTGCATTGTTGCGTTCTTATTGTGGCTGATCTTTTCATGATTATCCTTCTTATATATATTTCATTGACATTCAAGAACGAATGTTCTCAAGGGGGAGATATTGAAATGACCCCAAAAAGTGTCAAAAATCATAATTTCTATATATCTCAAATCCGTGCGTGATATCAAAAATTTCACTTCATATTCTTGATCAAGGGGCAAAATTGAGTAGGAAATGGGTCTAACCCCAATTGTAAAGCAACTGTATCAAAATTTTAAAATTCAAAAATGCAAATTCTAGTGAGCTCTGCGCGCCACTGGCGCGACGTGGCCGGGGTGCGTAGATGTATATTTTTTAGCCCAATTTTATTGTTTGGTCCAAGGCTTTTGGCTCTTAGGCCTAAGTCTTCCCATACGTAAAAACACCTATACTTAGCCATATTTCACCTTTATATCATACAAGACATTCGCTAATACTCTCTCAAATATTTAGACAAATATTTAACTCAAATTTCAAGTGCCAAAACTCATTCTGAATCTTAAGGAATTCACTCAAGCTTCAAGTCTCAATTTAAATCTTCTTCAAGGAATTCTCCAAAGTTAAGGTATGTGGGTTTCAACCATTGGATCCTTTCACCTATGGTACCCAAGCTTCCTTTTTACATAAATTTCATATTTATAAGTTGATTTACTTATGGGTCCTACTTACTATGAAATTGACTATGAACTATGTTGAGGTTTCATAAAAGTGTGTCTGTTTAAACATGTTTTGAGCTTAGAGTCCATGATCTATCTTAAAATTTGATGAAGGGTTTCAATGTATATTGCATGAGGGTATTACCAAGTATTAATGGGTTGATTTACTTTAAGTTTTCTTGCATGATTTCACTCTTGAATTGCATGGTTTTACACTAGTATAGCAAATCCACCAAGTATTTGATAAAATGTCCGATTTAGGGTTTTTGATCTATTAATGATCCATTGCATGACTTATGAATTGTATGACTTTATGATGATGAAAGAATGATATATGTGTGTTGACTTCATGAAAAATATCCATAGTTTTATGAGGTTATCATAACCAATTGAGGGGATGATACCTCAAATACCTCAGATGGGGTGGTATGCCAACAACCAATTGAGAGGTTAATACCTCAGTCACCATAGATTGTAGGGTCTGCAACCATCAACCTACTGAGGGGTTGATACCTCAATCACCTTGGATGGTGGTGGTACGCCATCAATCAATTGAGAGGTTGATACCTCAATCACCTTGGACGGGGGGTAGTCATGCCCATCAACCAATTGAGGGGTTGATTCCTAAATCACTTCCAAGGGGTGGTCTACCTTGGATTCCAAGTACTACGTTTGCTTGGTTTATGATGATGATAATTTCTCTCACTTGTATACGTTTCTATATAAGCATGTTTTACTTCAAGCATTGATCATGCATGCTATGTTGCTAATATACTATCTCTTGCTTACGATTATGCATTTTCATTATTTTGTCTATCTATTGTTGCATTATATCCTATATATTTAGTATATTCAATCATACTAACGTATACTCTATGCCTACGTGATGTTACCATGTAGGAATCGAAATTCCTCATGATCATCCTCATCGTCCCCGTACCTAGTACTATCATTTCAAAGCAAGTGTGGTGAGTCATCAACTACGGGGATGATATCTCTTGTTCTTATGCTATGTAAAGACTCTTATTGTCTGATTGTATCTTTCGATTATGAGCATGAGCTCGAAAAGTTATCTTGGCCTCCGCTCATATCTATGTATTAGAGTTGTTGGAACCTTATGATTTGTTAACGCTATGCTTTTGGCTCGTTATATTCCTATGGTATCGAGGATATGCATTATTCCCGTATTCCTTTTTTACTATCTCTTATTATTATTTTATTGCGTCCATGACCAAGGATGTGTAATGATATGCTAAGAAGCTTTCTTAGGGTCTTTCGGGTTCCCCATTCACCTTGTCACGTCTAAACCCTAGGCTTGGGTCATGACAATTTGAATATGCACGGTCGTTAAATGTTTGAATCTGATCATGGGTGATTATATTATGATTTAAAATGTAGATTTAACTATGTTTTCATATGAATCTCTTATTATATTGATGGTTTTAGATTGAATCTCAACTACCCATGTCATTCTCACATCATTCATAGCATATGCATTCATGATCATGAGAATTTACAAAAATTATGTTAAGGGTTAAGCCTAACTATGTTCTATGATATGATTTTGATAAGATATTAGCTTTGACGATATTGTGATCACATATATCTCTATAATTGTGGCTCTTGGAGTATTTTGGGTGCTTGCACTATTCTGATTATGTGAATGAGTTATTCCTATGCATAAATATTATGACTATAAACTTTATTTTGGCATTTGAACCTAAGTATAGATTATTGTGAAAGGTGTTTGGCTTTTAAGCCCCATTTATGCATTGAAACATTTTGGTAAGACTTGGAACCCTTTTTAAAAGTATGTACAGCTATGTATACTATAAGTATTCTTGTGGGATGATGACTTAGCATCGATAGATTGAGGGTTCTCCCTCCTTCCTCGAACTATGTGCCTAGCATAGGTTCCTTTCCGAAATGGGGGTGCCATACATAAACTATCTCCGAAATGGGGGTGCTCTTAAGGAAAAGAAACTATGTGATATGATATGGTGTGCTATATGTGGAAATTCTATATGAAATGGGGGTGCTCGTAAAGAAGACTACTTCATACGAAATGGGGGTGCCCGTAAGGTGAAGTGATTTACCTTTGGCAAGTAGATCACCTCTTTACCAGTGAGGGGATTTCATCGAGATTCCAAGTAATAGCTCGCTTGGTCTTACTTATGTCAGTTGAGGTTACATTCCCACTATATATATGAGCATCATTTGCATTTGACGCATCATGAATTTCATAACTTTATGGTCATATCTAGTTTCTTTCGGCTTATGGGTTTTGAGATGAGGGTTCACAGGAAATAGCCTCTCTACTTCTCTGAGGTAGCGGTAAGGTCTGCGTACATACACCCTCCCCAGACCCCACTTGTGGGATTATACAGGGTATGTTATTGTTGTTGTTGTTGTTGTTGTTATACTCATTCCTTGCTATACATATCTCTTTCTATATTATGTGCCCTTCTCATCTAATATAGAAATGCAGGGTTTTGGTAAGTCATACATTGCATCGCATATAATTAGTACATTCAAATGTAATAACGCGTACTCTTGCCTACATGATTTCACCATGTAGGGACCAAGGACTTTAATCATCCACTATTTGACACTTAGCTCAGATTCCAAGTTTATTTGTAGTGGTGATTCCTATCTTCTAAGGACGATCCACCCTCTATCTACCATTGATACTTTTATTTCTTATTATTAAGGCTGAGCAAGGGTAATGTCTTGGCCCCCAACCCATCTATGTACAGACATTGTTGGACACGTTGTGAACTTGCTTACGTTTTATGCTATGTGTTATGACTAAAATCTATGTTATGGACTGAATATCTTTGACTACCGTTATGCGAGTTTGTTATGTGATTTATGGCTTAGCAATATGTTTTGATAGAAAGATCCTAAGTCCCGAATTTTTCTCACAGAGTGAGTCCTACTTTCCTAGCCCGTAAAAGTATGTGTTTACTTTGTGTATGCTTTTGAACCGATGATGTGAGTTTTGGTATTTTGAGGTTTGATTGGGGACCCTCGGGTTTTATTTGTCGTATAATCTATGCCCTAGGTCCGAGTCATTACTAGTCTATGAGTCATAGAGATAGTTTTGTGACAAATTTCAATGAAGGATGAGAACTGAAGTTCAAGTCCGTGAGACCTCTATACGAGTCATAGAGCATTATACAAGTCGCATAGACAAGTTTCATGAAAATATCCCAAGAGGAATGAGTTGAAGCCTACGAGTCTGAAGTACGAGTTGTAAATCAGTTTACGAGTCGTGAAGATAGTTCGTATAAAAGAAGTACAAGATCTCAAGATGATGAATACGAGACCCCGAGTATGACTCGTAAATACCTTTCGTAGGGTCCGTTGATATTTTTTTTATTTTTTAGGACTTAATTATAATTATTATAAATAGTATTTTTTAAGTTATTTTCACAACAATACAGTAGAGAACGTCATTAAAGAGTCCTTTTAAAGTTTTATACTTGGAGACCTCAATACTTGGAGGAGAATACGCTTGCAAATTAATTTGATCGTACATCTTGTGATTCTCAATTTACTTGGGTAAATGTTTAATTATATTTTCTTAATTCATAAATTCTTCATCTACTCATAGCACGAGTAGCTAAATCCATAACTAGGGTTGTGAGAATCATGAAGATCTAACAAAGCAGACTCGGATAATTTACAATTCTTTGATTGGATATATCTATGTATTAATTAATTCTCTTCATTTTGCATATTTTGTAGTGGTGAGTAACATTAGAACTTGCCTAGTGTTACCTTCCCGAACTATGTGGAAATGAATATGACAAAAGATGGTTAACAATATTCGATAATGTGTTCTCGTCACATCAACTGAACTAGACCAAGGGGAGGATGACTGGGACTATAGATAATGGTTAGTATTGCACACTATGGAGATGGGCCAAGTCACATGGTGGAATTCGCCTCTCACCTAGACCAAAGAGTTTGGTAAACTTAAATTACCATCTTGCATCCTATACACTTGATATGAATTGGTTTATCCGGTGATACTAAATTGGGGAATCATGGAGAATATAATACCTTAGTTGCTCTCCATTATTAATTGTCTCTTGTGATAGTTAGTTTAGTTTATTTTCTTGTTGAACATTGCAACTCCCCTCCCTCCCCTCCCTCGAGGAATTGAGTTAGTTAATTACTTGAATTGGTTATTGATTAATTTCCTTTAAGTTTATCTGTTCTCTTAGGTTTGACCCTAACCTTGGTTTGGTTTTATATCTTGACAACGATCGTTTTATCTTCCAAAAGGAGGTGTAACTTGGGCGACATCAAGTATCTATTAAGTATGATATTTAATATGATAACTATTGGAGTGATTTATTAACCTATAAATAAGGTTATCATTCACCATTGCAAGGGATACTTGAATATATTTGATGAATAAGATGATCTATATGCCTTTGCTCCCATATTACTTATTCTATATTGCTTAAATTTTATAGCAAATTATTAGTACAAGTCTCTAACTAATCGAGATTTGCTTAAATTAGGGTTATCATTTTTATTAAAGGTTAATCAATTTTCTTTATGACTCAAGCATACATTTATACATTTATTTGTTTATAGTATTTTTGACATAACTTTCGTAGGTCTTTGATTTGCAACTCAATTACTACATACATGACTTGCTTTAGGTACTGTTATCATACTAGGTGTGATAATTGATATGTTTCGAGTTTAAACTATTATACTATTTTTATGCCTTTAGCTTATAAGAATAAAATAAATACTATGCAATATGATAGCATGCTAATTATAGTGTTCGTCGGTATTCTTGTCATGCATTTATGATTATTATTTGTTTGTCATGGAGAAGAATAGTATTGTATTAAATATGACTTATAATTCCTACAAAACGCTAACGTTAATTTCTATTGAAACTAGTAATAAATATGATAGAATAATTAGAAAATATATTTAATTTATCGTTTCAATACTTCATGAGCCACATGCGTTTCTAACCTTCTATGTTAATATATAATATATATTTTATACTCATATTATATTTTATCAATTATAACATTAACGAATAATTTGTTATAAAGAAACCAACACTATAATAAGCTTTTATCATGTCAAATTTGTCAAAACTTGAATTTATATCACATGACATTTCTCAAAAGAACTATTTATCAAGGGTACTTGATGTTGAAATTCATCTTGTCGCTAAGGATTTTGGTGTTACTATAATTGAAGAAAATAAATATCATGCCAGGATAAAGCTAAGGTTATGAACTTTCCTTCGTTATCATCTGGATAAAAGTCTGAAGGAAGAATATTACAAGTGAAAGATCCATTTGAACTGCGGATAGGTTGGAAAGGAAGGTATGACCATCTAAAGGCAACGGTATTGCCAAGGGCTCGTTATGAGTGGATGTACTTATGATTTCAAAATTTTAAAATTATAATTAAATATAATTTTGCTGTATTTAGAATCACTTCATAATTGAAATTATGGGGGAAAACTACAAAAGATAAAGACATGTTGAAAAAATACTAACTACTTTCACTACTAAAACATAGTAAAAATGTGACGGAAGAAAAAGCGGCGGAGAATGCAACCCTGTCTGTTCTTTTGTTTGAAAGTAATTTTCTTTTAAATTTGTGATGGACAGTGACTCATAGTCCATAGCAATTTTTCACAGGTTTTGCGCCAAATATTAATTTAATTATTATTTTAATACAAGAAGCGGCACCATCCATCTCTTCTAAAAGTTTAATTATTTATTAATTAAATAAAAGTGACGACATCCATTGCATTTTTTAATTTTAAATAGTTATTTTATTATGTATTTTAGTTAATCTATATTTTATTATATTAATATTTTAAAAAATAGCAACGAACAATGTCGATTTGTTCGTCATCGCATTTTTAAATTTTAATTAGTAATTTTTTTATTTACTTTAATAATTTTATTATATTAATGTTTTTTAAAAAGCGACAGACAATGTAATAACGATATGTCCGTCGCTTTTTTAGGTCAAATTATTGGTCAATTATTTTATGGGGCGACTGTAACCCCTTGAAAACTCCTAAGTTAAGATCCGAACTTTCTTCTTATGTGTGCGAGATCATACCGAGTGATTCTAATCTTGAATATAGGTATTAATGCCTATTCTATATTGGGATGATAATTTGGGATGAACTAAGGTCACTAAAATCCTTTAAAACAAAATCTAGATGAAACCTTCCTTACCGATTGAGTGTTGATATGAAATTATATAAAAACAGATGATTCAATAACCGCAAAGTTATGAATGTATTTTAAGGTTCATTGCTAAGTATTTGAAGTGTGTTGAATGTGGGTTGAGGTCAAGATAAGTTCAAAACTTTTCAATTGATTAAGTTTCGATATAAGTTCATGGAAGAGTCAACTTAAAATTGTCATACTCTCGGTACATAATGAGTTAGGAGACATATAATATATCAAATTAAAGATCTTTAAATTAGCTTTCCAATACATCTGATTTTGCTTTAACTGGAATTCGAAGTAAAAGGTTATGTTCATTTTACTGAAAGGTGTCTGAATTGTCAAATTCGGTGATCCACAAAATTTGACCTCCAAAGCATTCCGGAAAAGATGAGAAACTATAAAAAAAAATAGGGTGTCTAGGGGTCTTCATTTGGCATATAGACCATCATTTTGGCTGTCAGAACTCATCAAAAGTCATTTTATTTTTAATCTTGATGATTATTTGACGTTTTTAAAAGGTTATTTTGGTCCTTTTAGCCCTAAAAACTACCCTAAGCCAAGCATATATCGTAATAACTTCCAATTAACATAAAAATCTCTGAAAAAATTAAAATTTGACGTTCAAAGTTCTCCCAAAGAAGAGGCTAGGGTTCTTCATCTTCAATAGCAAACTAAAGATTTCTTTAAGAGATTTTTCTCTTCTAGGTATGTAAGACTAACCTAAAGCATGTAATTGTTCTTCCATAGTCTCCTTGATTGAGATACATTGAAAGGTGAAGGTATTGATTCTAAATGAGTTAGATTCTTAAAAATCATATGATGAAAAATCTATTTTTATATATCCTTGCATAACTGATTATTTTTATAAAAAATATTTTTCTTAAAGCATGTTCTAAACCTTCTATTTCAAAAGCCCTAGATATGATTTGAGTATAAATGCATGAATGAATCTAGGAATGAAGTCTAGAGCCTTGATTTGAGAATGTTGACTGTGATTGTGATGTGAACATGATAATAAGTTGATAGAACTTGACCTATGAGTCTTCAGAATTGAACTATAAAGATCGGTATAAATTGAAAGTCCTCCTATGTGATTGCCTTAATCACTCTTGAAAGGTCTATCGAATTAATTGGTCAGATTGTTGAAAGACAATATTAAGAATTGATTAGATGGTTGATAGATCGAAAGACTCGATTGTGACAGAATTGATGGATTGATAAGAGTTCTTATGATACTCATTGATTGGTATTGATTTTTTATGAACATTGAATCTTAAGAGGAGTATTGAGCACCAAATTGAGTGAGAATAAGACCAAATCAAACTCAATAATTACATCACCAAATATAAAAATGGACTAAGTCCATTAAAGCTGGACATGCTCCTATTTTGAGGACTAAGTACGTTAAAGTCAGACATGTTCCTATTTTGAGGATTGAATCCATTAAAGTCAAAATACTTCCATATTTTATTATCCTAAAACAGTAGGACTTGATTAGTTCATTGGACCAATATTGGATTGATTCGTTCTTTACCCTGTCAATGATTGAACAGTTGTGGTAACATCAACAGAATTATTGTATAATTGCTGACTTAACATAGAAATACATAAGGCATGCTGTGAATGCAAAGCTGTGGGCTTTAGGCACCCAGATATAAGCAATTGAAAAACACATAAATCATAGAATGGACCATTGAAATTCTTTGAGAACCACTTGAACACAAATAAAATATGCGAATTTACCAAATTCGGCATTCCAGACTCAATGAAACCATCAAAATTTGAACTCAAGGCCTTTTTGGCGCAGAACCTGATAGGATATAAAGAAACTAGTTAGAATTCAACATGCCCTTGAGAACTCTAAAAATTATAACGAGATCTTTTCTAGCATTAATTTTACTATCCCGAACCATTGAAACTGTTGGAATTACAATTTGAGCTTCCAAACTTTGCATGTTGCCGAAAGTCAAATAATGATCCAAATTAAACTAAAATTACAATTTTAAATCCAAAATCTCTACTTTAATACCGAATTCAGTTATTTTAGTTCTTCTAGATCAAGTTTCGCATTTCAGAGCTGATAGAATCGATAAGACTGCATCTAGAAACTCCAAACTCAAGATGACCTCAAAACTCAAAATTTTAAACTTTAAACCTTTAAAAACTCTTACTTTAGCAAAATTTAACTTTTCATGAAGTTTTCAAAATTTAACTTTTAGACTTAATCAGAAATGACTGAAGACAAATTTTGAGAAGGGAACAATGATAATTTTATTGATAATGTTGAAAATGACCTTTGAGGTCATTACATCTGGCTATTTCTAGTTCAATTGAGTGAGGGATGGTGACTAAGATAGATTTGGATGAGTTTTTGCACTTGAAGAAAGTTTGAAATTTTCTTATAAGATAGAGTTCTTTCCTAGCGTTGTTCACCTCATGGGGGTTCTTATGGGCCTATTGGAGAATATGGCCCAACATCCTCATCCTTTCATGCTTGAGACTGCGACTGTCCTTAATTGTTGCAATTAAAGTCTTTTTTAATAGTGGATGTTGCAATGACCCTATAGGTTATTTGCTTTGCTCCTTATTTTTTAGTGTTTAGAGCTTTCTTATAGTGATCTCAGCTCATTTATGACTTGTTGGAACTAATAGCTCAATTGCCTGGTTGTTTATTTGGATTTTATGCAAATTTTTGTGTTTTGGAGCTCCTAAATTTTGAATGGTTGGCTTTGACCTTTGATAATAAATACAAGAATATAGCCACATAATAGAATTCTGACAGGTTCATCTACTCCAAAATGGTCAAAATTGACTAGACGCATAATTGGCTCGAGCACCGAGGCCTTCGATGCGAGTTTAGACCATTTAGTTTTTTTGCTATTGAAATTTGGCCTACAATTGACTTTAGTTAGCATTGTTGGAAATTATGCTTGGATGAGAATTTTGATAGTGCGGTTAGCTCTAGAATATCAAATTTTTTCTAGAATAACCTTTCATTTGACTCCCGAGGCATTTGAAAGAATATCAATCCCCTCGATGGAATTTGGTTAAAAATGACCTAGGGAGTGATATGCAATTTTTATTAAAATAACCTACGATAAAAATTTTGACTGCATCATTGAGTTAAGAATATTATTTCAATCAAATTTTATATATTGTTTGTGTTCACGGGACTCTAAAAGAGTCTGAAGCATAACAACAACAACAACATACCCAGTAATATCCCACAAGTGGGGTCTGGGGAGGGGAGATTGTACGCAGACCTTACC
>JAOTQJ010022915.1:0-16700 GCA_025642045.1 Solanum sejunctum | reverse complement strand
CAGCCGAGCTAAAAGAATTGAAGGAGCAGCTTAAGGATTTGTTAGAGAAAGGCTTTATTCGGCCTAGCACCTCTCCCAGGGGAGCTCCGGTATGATTCATAAGAAAGAAGGATGGGTCATTGCAGATGTTTATTGACTATCGTCAGCTGAACAAGGTAACCATTAAGAATAAATACCCCCCCTCCCCAGGATTGACGATCTGTTTGACCAGTTGCAGGGAGCTAGACTTACAGTCAGGATATCACCAGGTTTGGGTGTGGGAAGAAGATATTCCCAGAACAGCATTCAGAACTTGCTATGGGCACTATGAATTCAGAGTTATGTCCTTTGGCCTAACAAATGCCCCTGTGGTGTTTATGGATCTTATGAATTGAGTGTTTAAGTTATTCAAGGATGAGTTCGTGATTGTACTTATTAATGACATTCTAGTTTACTCTCGATCGGAGGAGAGCCGTGCGGACTACCTGAGAATTGTTCTTGGCGCTCTTCGTCATCAAAAGTTGTATGTAAAATTTTCGAAATGTGAGTTTTCATTATCTTCAGTAGCATTTTTGGGCCATGTTATAGAAGCTGATGGCGTTCGAGTAGATTCTCAAAAAATTGAGGCTGTAATGCCTAGGCCTACCATGCCGATGGAGGTGCATAGTTTTCTTGGTCTAGCTAGGTATTACAGGAGATTTATAGAGAATTTTGCTTCCATTGCAGTGCCTTTGAGAAAGCTGACACAAAAAGGGCAAAGTTCCAGTGGTTCGAAGCCTGTAAATGCAGTTTTCAGACCTTAAAGGAAAGGTTGACTACAGCTCCAGTTCTTACCTTGCCTGATGGTCCAAACAGGCATGTAGTTTATTGTGATGCTTCCCCTGTGGGTTTGGGATGTGTATTAATGCAGTGTGGCGAAGTAATAGCTTATGCTTCCCGTCAGCTTAAGAAGCAAGAGCAAAATTACCCTACCCACGATTCGGAGTTAGTTGCGGTTATCCACACTTTAAAAATGTGGAGACATAATTTATATGGTATTCATGTTGATATTTTTACTGACCACAAGAGTCTACAGTATATATTTAAGCAGAAGGAACTGAACTTGCGGCAGCGGCAGTGGTTAAAATTATGGAAGGACTATGATAATGATATTTTCTACCATCCGGGGAAGGCCAATGTCATAGCAGATGCGCTTAGTCGTAAGTCCATGGACATCTTAGCGGATTCACCCTTAGAGAAAAATGAGGTAATTTGGGATATCCAGCATGTAGCTAGTTTGGGAGTTCGAATGTCTGATTCTGGTAGCATAGGAGTCACTATCCGAGGCATAGTCGAATCTTCTATCATAGCTGATATTAAGCAAAGGCAATATGAAGATCCTAACGTAGTTTGATACAGGGATACAACCCGAAAGCAGGAGCAGACCCCATTCAAACTTTCTCTTGACTGGATCTTATTGTTCAGAGGTAGATTGTGTGTACCAAATGTTGCAGGGTTACGACAGAAGGTTTTCGGCGAAGCACACCATGCCCGTTATTCTATTCACCCTGGGCCGACAAAGATGTATCATGATCTAAGGCGCTTGTATTAGTGGGATGGTATGAAACATCATATAGCTGAGTTTGTTTCCCAATGCCCGAACTGCGAGCAAGTGAAGGTAGAACACCTGAAGCCTGGAGGGTTGTTGCAGGAAATGGAGATTCCGACGTAGAAGTGGGAGATCATTAATATGGATTTTATTACAGGTTTGCCTCACACTCCACGAAGGTATGACTCTATTTGGCTTATTGTTGACAGATTGACAAAATAAGCACATTTTTATCCGATTCGGATAACCTACTCGGCTGAGGACTATGCCAGATTATATATTAAGGAGATTGTATGCCTTCATGGTGTTCCCACGTCTATTATCTCTGATAGATGTGCCCAGTTCACAGCAAATTTCTGGTGATTGTTTCCAACGAGTTTGGGTACGTAGATAAGTCTTAGAACAGCTTTCTACCCCCAATTTGATGGTCAGGCCGAGCATACTATTCAAACAGTAGAAGATATGTTACGGGCTTGTGTGATGGATTTCTAAGGTAGATGGGATGACCACTTACCATTGATCGAATTTGCATATAATAACAGCTATCACTCCAGTATTCAGATGACACCGTACGAAGCATTGTATGGCAGGAAGTGTCGATCGCCGATCGGGTGGTTCGAAGTTAATCAAATAGAGTTGATTGGACCGGACATGATTTAGCAAGCGGTAGACAAGGTGAAATTAATCCGAGAGCGGTTGTTAGCAGCTCAGAGTCGGCAGAAGCCTTATGCCGATAATCGACGTCACCCATTAGAATTCCAAGTTGGATATTGGGTATTTATGAAAATATTGCCTATGAAAGGCGTGATGAGATTCAGTAAGAAAGGGAAGCTGAGTCTGAGATACATTGGTCCTTACCAGATCATTCGTAGGATAGGCAGGGTTGCCTAAGAGCTAGAACTGCCAGTACATTTGGGTAGAGTTCATCCAGTATTCCAAGTTTCTATGCTTCGTAAATGCATTGGTGATCCTTCTAGAATATTTCCTGTAGATGATATCCAAGCTACGAAGGAGCTGACTTTTGAGGAACAACCTGTTACTATATTAGACTGGCAAGTCAGGAGACTTTGCAACAAGGATGTAGCCTCAGTTAAAGTGTTATGGCAGAACAATAATAGGGAAGAGTTAATTTGGGAAGTAAAGGAGCAAATGAAGAAAATGTATCCTCACTTATTCCCGGTATCTTCAGGTGAGTTATTTTCCTCATCGAGCATGATGTATGTTAATTAAGTTGTGTATTGACAAAATGTGGTAAGATGGATATAACTTGCCTGGTTAGTTTAACATTCGAGGATGAATGTTCTTAAGGGGGGGGAGGATGTTAGGACCTGTAACTTAATTTAAACCCCAAAAGTCCTTAATTGGTTAGATTAAATAATGTTTGGGACCGAATGCAACATTTCTTCTAAGTTTGGTCCCTAAGGACAATTTAAGGTGTGGTAAAGGTGTGTGTGTAGTTTTGATTGGCCCAAGTGGTATATGTGTTCCTATATATACATGTATATCCTTTAGAAGATCAAAACATCCCATACTTGGAAAAAAAAAACTTGAGCAAAAAATATTGTTGAACAAGAACACCACTCCCGGGTTGCTACAGTGCTCCCAAAAAAAATTCAATTTTTTCGTGTTTTTGATTATTTGATGCTTCAAGCTTGGTATATTGAAGCCTCTAAGTAGCCTGGTGGCATTGGTTGGTCAAGAAAGCGCGTAGTTTGCCAGTTACGAAAGAATGGGTTGTAGTAGAGGATTTCAAGGTATGTTAATTTCTATCTTTGTTTATATTTATTAAAGGTTGTAAAGGTGTTAGGAATGTGTTAAAATGAAGGTAAAACGCAAAAATAGGATTGGTTGTTAATGGAATTACGAATTTTGAATTTGTGGTCAAATTGGGAACAAAAGTTGCATATGGTTGTATATTGAATTGTTGTCATGTATATGTGTTTATTTGGCTTGGAAATAGTCTTTATTGGGTAAATGAAGTGTTAGAAAATGATTCTAATAATTATATGAACGTTAGCTTAAATTGGAGGCCAGTCGATGGCATTATGTTGTGTTTTAGTGTTAGGGGTGATATATTGTGGTTTTTGGAGAATATAGGAAGGCTTAAATACGATATATATGAGTTTAATTCACCACTGCCCTATTTTTGCTAATTACGTCGCAATTGCATTTTGTGGCGTTTTGGTGTTGTGGTGGTATTTGAAAAGGTTTATTGATGTTATGGGCTGTTGTTGTTGATGTTGACCGATTATTTGAGCCGAGTTGAATTCTCGAGGCAGTGTATTTTAAGGGAAAAAACTGCCAAAAGTTTTATAAATTTAGAACGAAAAGTTAGGCATTAAGGTTCGACACGGATAATAATTATTGGCGTTATTGTAATTATGTAGACGTTGAACATCCGAAAGTCTAAGGTTGGATTGACTTTACGTCGGAGCTAGTTGGCAAGCGAGATTGAGGTATGTAAAGATTTCCTATCTTTAGGCATGAATTAGTAAGCTTACTCGACGTTATGCATTTGAAAAGTTCCGTTCCCGTACAAATTGGGTTTGAAAATACACTACATTCATCTTAGACTGTTGAATTTTGAACCCATAAATAGTGTTCTTTTGACAGGAATTAGAGAATTGGAAAGCTATAAGTCAGTTTGTTCTGAAATTACCTCTAAATGCGAGTTTGAGCAGTTTTGGCAAAATTTCATAAAAGAATAATTATTTGATTTCCAAAGTGAAGATTTTACATATTTCCAAGTTTTTAAAATTATTTTTGTGCATCTGATTCTCACGACTCTGTTCGTGCCCGTTTGGCCTCGTTCACCGATTCCCGGGCTGGATATTTTGTGTGCATATATGATTATATGTATATATATTCCGAGGTTGGGTGGATACGGCGGGTCGATTTGCCCATGGACCGGCTTTGCTTAGCGGAGACATAAGGAGCTGGGCTGGGATGGCATCATGTCGTGTGAGTGCTGGGCCGAGTTTGCCCCGGCTCACGGGAGTGCGTGGCCCTGTCACCTCGGCTCCATAAACGGGCATGATGACCTTTATGCTTTATGATACGTGAAGCTTGGTACAGTTGCCCTGGTTCACCTATGATTGTTTGAGGTTTGTGTTGGAGATTTTGGAGATTTGAAATTTTTGGTGTTATGTTGTGGTATGGCGCGCGTTTGGAGGTTGCCATCGTTCCTGTCTGATATGCATTATTTTGTTGTTTGAATAAATAAATATTTTTATGTTGATGTACAGGTTTGACTTCTATATTTTCTTATTTGGATCATTACTTTCACTTACATTTCGGGCTTTCTACTTTACATACTTGGTACGTATTTCATACTGACCCCCTCCTTTCGGAGGCTGCGTTCATGCCCACAGGTATAGACAAACAGGCTAGAAAGCCATCTTCTTAGGACTTCCATCTACTATTGAAGTGCTCCCTTACATCAGGAGCAGATCATTTGATATATACTTGTACACGTTCATTTTGTATTTTGCATTTATATATATATATATATATATATATTTGAAGGTATGACGGGGCCCTATCCTGTCTTGTGATATGATTTCTGTACATAGAGGTCTGTGGATACATGTGGGTGTGGGAAATTATGTTGGTATAATCCCATTTGTATGATATGTTTGTTGGGAGGTTCTGCTGCAGCGGTGACCTTGTCGGCCCGCCTTCGTATATATATATATGTTCATATAGCAATGTCTGGTACTGTTGGGTTTGCTATTTGCAGGTGTGGTTGGTTAGAAAAATAGAAGAAACTCTGTCTAAATTTCGTGAAATCCCTTAGCTATCGTAAATGGAGATTCTGTATAAGTGTATGTCTGGGTGCCCTATCGGCACCAATCACGGCCCTGGGTTGGGTCGTGAAACATTATATACCCTCGCAGGAGAATCAAGCACAGTTTATTTTATTATATTCAACTGCCGACAGGGATCATTATATACCCTCGCAGGATAATTAAGGGGAGTCTATTTTCTTATATTCAGCTGCCGACAGGGATCATTATACACCCTCGCAGGAGAATCATGGAGAATTTTAAGATTTATCTCCAACTGCCGAGATAATCACGTCATTATTATCAAACAAAGAAAAGGACCTTACAATGGTCTCCTAATTATTGATGCATTATCTATCAAAGAACGTGGCTATTTTATCTCCAGCTGCCGAGATAACCACAACATCATCAAGGCTGTTTTATTTCAAATTGCCAAAAGGATCATACAATAGTTTCTTCAACATCTATCATTCTAAAGAAAAGAACGAACATCAAACACGGTAAGAAATTCCATCTTTGTTTCAAGTTATGATTTCACTAACACTTTATTTTAGTCATGTCGAGAGCGTCTGAAAGGATGAACTCTCAAAGCAAGCCACAGGTATGGACATCATCATGTAGGATGCAGCACAACGTGGAACTCTTTCTTAGCAGCGAACTGGGACATAGTCCAAAAATGGGCGTCAAACCTTTCGGACACGAGCTGGGAAGCGACAACCACCACTATGTAACCATACCCCTATTAGAAGGCATATGGGAATTCTGTGAGTTAGTTAGCTCATTTCTAGTTTCACATTCAGATAATGTCAACTCTCATCAGAGTCAATTTTCCAATCTGAGCGATAATGTTTGACAATCCAATTTTGTTATCACTCCTCCTGAACCAGAGGTCATCTCCGAATAAGGAATTTCCTCTTCAACCGATAGAGTTGAACTACAAGCAGCCTGATTCCTGGGTCCAAAGGATATGTATGTGGGCTCAATCTTGAAAACTCGACTGCATTCCAACACTTACTCTTCAAGTCTCATTCCCAAGCATTCAAATTTCTTCATATTTCGATATTGGGATAACGTTTGAATTCTTTCACACTCGTGCGTATAATCAAGAATCTTTGAACTACAAGTGAGCTGAATTCTCATTTAACCTGAGATATGTAGGAAACCCAAAACCAGGGTCTGGCCACAACTTTTCATAGTGAGTCAAAATATGATCGGCTAAAAATTGGATTAGTCAAGTTTTTTTGTCTACGATCTCTTTCATCGATCATATCCAAAGAAAGGGACAACTGTTGACACCCAGTTTTTACCTCCACGATGTCAAATTAGTCATCGTCTCTTTATTTTATTTTAAAAAATTTTGAACCATTATTTTCAAAAAAAATAAAAAATTAATGTAGGCGCGTGCACCCATGCGCCCCAAATATCCTTAATTCCCAACTCCTCTTTCTCTCTCCCATTCCCAGTTCCCCTCATCTTCTTCTTCATTTTTCACCAAACCCCAAACCCTAGCTACAACCCCTTACCCCTCAATGTTCATCCTCCGTTCCCCTCAACCTTAAACCCAAACCCTAGCCGCCACCTCCCTCAATTGACCAACCCTGACACGTCCATCTTCTTTGTCATGATCCAAATCGCACTAACTTCCTTTGTCAAAGCTGACAGATGCACCAACCTCGCATGCTTGGGATTCCAAAAACCCATACTCTTTTGTAGAATCTATCTGTTACCTTCCTAATCTTGCCCTAATTTTGGGGCTATTTAATCTCTCAGTCGTCAATTTGAAAAGGGGGGCGAATTCAAAAAAAACACTCGAGTATAGCGGCGACCATTAATGATCAAGAACCCTAACAATACCCAATTAATTTTCATTATTAAAATTCTGAAAGCTCGAGTCAATTGTTATAGCTCCTATCTCGGTGGTGTAGAAGTTTATTGTTAAGATCGTCGTCCCAGTCGCTGCCCCCAAAATGGTAATATCCCAATTTCACTTTTTCATTCGAACCTCACATTTTGTGGCTGAGTGCGTTTGCTAAGAATATATCGAGGCTGTTTGTACTTGCGGTTTAGCTTATTTTGTTTGAAAATGCCCTGTTGAAGTAAAAATGATTCTGTGGTTTGTCGTTGTTAGTGTTTGAATGTCTCTCAATCCTGTCAATCTCAATACTGGTACCGGTTGAGGATGTTGTTATTGTTGTTTTTGTTCTCTGTTGAGTTGTCAAGTTTCAAGGTTAATGTCTAAATGATCCTACTTTTCAAAATGTGATTATGCTCAAATCCTATTAACTTGTTGATAATTCTAGTTCCTTGAGCTGTTGTAACACTCCTATCTCGTTAGTTTTGGTTTTTCTTTATGATTCGTGTCTGCGTGGATATTATCAAGGCTCTCATGTTGGTATTGAACTTGCTGACTGTAAATCTCTGCTGTGATGAGTCAATGTTGTGGTGACACTGTTAGTTGCTGTTAAAATGATTTCCAGAAGTCTGTGTATCATGCTGTTCAGTTGGGTTTTCTAATTTTGTTCAACTAGTGATGCTTGAAAATGGCTAGTTTTTACCATGTCCTGGGTATTACATATTAAGCATTTGACTTGGGCTGCATTAATCTTAAAAGTATGATGTTATATCGAAAACACTATTGTTCTGTTGAATGTCTTGTTCATTGGTGCCGTTATTTGAAAGTAGTCTTAAATTGTGATATTGGTACTAAGGATGGATCTAGTTAGCATAAAGCAGTTTTGAATTTGGTCCTAAGCTAGACTCTAAGTTTCAAGCATTCCATGTTGTCTTCTGGTTCTAATATCTTGAAGTAAGTCCATTCTGCAGGTCATAGATGTTTGTGGTAATGAAAAGGTTGTTTTGTCTTATTTTGTTGTTGGGAATTTGTTATCTTGTCAAGAAAGCTAATGATTGTGCTGTTATGAGTCTATCTACGTCCCTCTCTTAGTTATTACATCTTCTTTGTTCACTGTTAGCTCATTAAGAATCAAGACATGTATTAAAATGACTGTTGTCTTTCAGAAACATGCTGTAATCATGTCAAAGCATTCTACTAATGTTCTTAGTTCTCTGAAGTTTTGTCAGTTCATTTTGTATTTATTTTAGCTTGGTTCTTCACACAAATTTGTTAGCTGGACGAATATCCCTGTGTGCCCAAATGTATACTGAAACATCTCAGTTTGAAGTCTGTTTTACCCCATCATCCTTAAAAGAATATAAACTGGTTTAACTTGTGATTTGTCCCTGTTATGTGGATTCATAGTAGATATTACTTTATCTTGTGAGTGAAAGGGTTGATTTGTTATGTTCTAGACCTGTGGCTTACATTTTCTTATGGTTAAGTTTGAATTTCTCTCTTTTATCTCTATTTAATTTTTTGCTTATTTTATCTTGATTTGGGTGATTAATCCATGTCTCTCTTCTTTGCATGAATATACCCATCCATGTCCGTTGCGGACTCCTCGTTTATTTGCATTTCCTTGGGCCATGGAGGCCCAAACCTTCTCTTTTTTGAGTCAACCCAGCAGAAAGAAGTCGGGCGACCAGTGTGGAAGAGTCAAAGTCGCAACAAAGATTAAATGTGATAAAGGCCCACTTTAACTCTCTTCTTATACTGTTTTGTTTGTGTTGTATTTATTTGAATGCTTACATTATCTTATTGGTTTCGATATAATTAAATTTCCAACATGTCAAAATCATTTTTGTTATTCTTATTTTACTTTTTTTTTTAAAAAAATGTTTGCAGCATGTCAAAATCATTTTTGTTATTCTTATTTTACTTTGGAAAAAAAAGAAAGTGTTTGCATAAAAGTAAAAAATAAGAAAAAATAAAAATATAAAAAATGCGATTTATCATTTTTAGTTTACTTTTTGAAACTCAGTCAATTTTTCAAGTTTAGTCAATTGTTTTAGGTTTAGTTGAGTCTAGTCAAACTTTTTCAAGTCTAGTCATATCTTTTCAAGTTTAGTCAAAGCCCTTTCAAAATTAAGTTAATCTCCAAATCGGTCAATCTTTTTCAAGTCAAAAGTTAGTCAAATATCTAAATCGTCGGATAACCGCATTTAGTGGCCATTTCGAGTGCGTAAAACCTTCTCGAAGTGGAAATGTGAACCCAAACCTGTTCTCTGGATTTAAAAGGATTTTTCTATTAGATCTTTTTAAATATTTATTGATTTTCTAATTATCCTCAAAATTAGGTGGCGACTCTGTTTTCCTTTTAAATTTCGAGAGTTGGTTTTTTCTCAAATTAATTGACTGTGAATTGATTTTTGATTTTCGAATTTTCTTTTTTCAAAAAGCCATTTTTCATGATAACAAAAATGACGACTCTGCTGGGGAGTTTAATTAGGTTTTAACCATTAGATTATGTGTTTGACTAACTACTTGTTATATTTTCTTATTTGGTTTATCTGCTTAAATTCATATATTACTGTGACATTTGCATTTCATGGCACTTCCTATTTTATCTTTGTGTATTTGGAAATTTGATTTTGCGATCTCGCAGCCAGATTTTCAAATTCTTAACCTTTTTTGGAATAAGTGATAATTTATGGCATTCGTGCAATGGTTGTCGTGAATTTCCAGCTCAGGTTGTCCGACTGAGTACCCGGTCTGTCAAGCTCACTCTTAGATAACTAGGATAGAGCGAACCCAAATCCCTATGATCTAAGCATTGGCCTAGGACGACTCAACACGTAAGGCATGTTGAGCCCATTAGAAAGACCACCTTGAGTCCAAAGTGGCCTCCGGCCCAAATGGACGATCATGCTTATGTGTTTACATTTGAATGATGTATATGTTATTTGACGAACCTTTGTCCCGGGGGTTGGGAGTCATTTTTAATAACATATATTAATCAAAACAGGTTCGTTGGCAAGACGTTCTGAGATGACGAGGAGTCAAAGAGGAAGAAATCTTCTAGGAAGGTTTAGTTTAGGACTGTACCCCTGCGTGGGATTGATTATTTTTGTACCCCCTTCCCTTATAATGTATCCCTATTGAGTTTACTTATCAAGTTTGTACAAACATTTTTGGGGCAATGGAATGTCTAATTGCATATATATCTTTCAAATCATTAGGCCCACCCTCGGCCCAAAATGGGTCACATATTTGTTTAGGGCACACAATATATGTTTATGTGATATAACTGTTTGCGTGGTTATGTTGCTTTGTTTGGAGTTTTCTAGCCCACTCTTTTTGAAAGTTTCTAGAACCCCCTAAGCATGTAAATCCAGTCATTAACAAAAGTTCATCCAAATACTCTTCGAGTCTCAGGTTTCTTAATCAAACCCCACTCTCAAAGTTCTAAAACTCAGTCACTATCAAAAGATCGTCCAAACACTCTTCAAGTTTCAAGTTTCTCAACAAAAATCAAATCCCTTCTCAAGGTTCTAAAAGTTTACTCTTTCACTTGACAAAGATGAATCTTTCATTTCAATTCGAGAATATTAACACATTCGAACTACATAAGGTCTGATTTCTCTTTCGTGAGATACGTAGGCAACCTCTTAGGCCCAACCCTCCAGCTTTTCGAAAGCGTATTTTCCCTCCAGGTTTCCATAAGCATATTCCTTTAGCTTTTCAAAGCATAGTTTCCTTCCAGCTTTTCAAAGCATAATTTCCCTCCAGCTTCTCAAAAGCATATTTTCTCTCCAACTTTTCAAAGGCATATTTTTTCTTTGATTTACCATAAACATATTTTCCCAGCTCTCCAAAAGGCATTTTTCCTATATCTCTAAAAGTCTATGTTTTCCTATCTCTCCAAAAGCATATTTTTCCAATCTATCAAAGACAAGAAGAATTGACTTTGTGCAAACCAATTTTCACCATCTCTAGAATCACATAGGCAAAGTCCTGCCTATTCACCATATCACCTGTATACATGGGCTAGTTTACTCTCGGATAAAACAACAATTGTGTACTTATTGATATGTTTGTTACCTTCTATTACCTACTAATCTGAAGAAACTAACTTGTTTGCTTTTGAGTTATTTTCATTCGACAGGTAATTTAGAATTGATCTGTCTTGATAAGCTGACCGATCATCCTTATTTCACCCGATCTAGAGCTCATAAAGATACCTCTCTTGACCTAAACCAACAGAAAGAAAACATGACAGACTATAATGATGATACAAACTTGACAGAAATTACCATAACAGATCTTGCTACCACATAACAAAATCAATTGATCGCACAATTAATGCAACAGATCGCGGATATGAGAGTGGAAATAAGGAAAACTCAAGAACTAGCAAATTTGGCCACCACTGCTAATGTTCCCATTCCGGACGATGGGAGACCCTCACTTCATTTTTCTTCTCCTCATCAGCCTATCCCCAGATCTACAAATCCATCAATCATCCGGTACAAGCTTCTCCCACCATCAACGAATCAGGACCTTCCAATCTTTTTCCCCAGGTGTCACCTCCTCTCCAGAATTCAAATACTACCTACGCTGGCAACTCCTCTCAAATGACCCATACTACCCATCCCCAGACAATCCATTAGGAAAACCAATTGCCAAATCAATACAACCTACCTACCACACAAATCTTGCCTCCTAAAATCCCTTTTCACATCCCAATCCTCACAAATCCACAAAACCCTCACACCACTTACTCCAATATTGAGCATTATGAGGAGAAGGAAAGGGAATGGAAGGCCAAAGAAGAGATGGCCAAATTGGATATAAAGGAAGAAATTGCCAAAGCCATGAAGCAATTTCATTTTGCACCTGGTGTTGCGGGTCTAGATTATGAGAGTTTGTGCATCCATCCAGATTTGAACTTACCAGAAGGGTTCAAAATACCAAAATTCGATACTTTCAACGGGAGTGGGAATCCCCTGGGCCATCTGAGGGCATATTATGGTCAACTGGTGGGTGTTAGAAAAAATGAAGAATTACTGATGCGGTTGTTCAGCCGAAGTCTAAACGGAGAGGCCCTAGAATGGTTTACCTCCCAAGAAATGAACCGATGGGCCAATTGGAGTGCCATGGCAAAAGACTTTGTTGACCATTTTGCCTATAATGTTGAGATCGTGCCAAATCGTTACTCATTGGATAACATTAGGCAGAAATCGGTCTAAAGTTATCGGGAATATGCCTACAGATGGAGGAAGAATGCCGCCAGGGTGCATCCTCCCATGACGGAAAAGAAAATTATCGAAGTGTTCATTCGTTCCCAAGAACCAGAGTACTATGAAAGAATGATATTGCTTGTTGGATCTAAATTTGCAGATATAGTCAAGATTGGTGAGAACATTGAAAACGGGCTCAGAACGGGCAAGATCACCCGTATATCAACTTTAGTTGGAACATTCGGGATATCGAGGAAAATAAAGGAAGAAGTGTCAGCCATATCTAGCGTACAGGACAAAAGGAAGATCCTTAATAACCATACCAGAAAGCCTGACCCCCAAATCCATCACCATGCCCAGCCAGGATATCACCCTTCAAATTACCAAAATCTTCCTCCCCACTATCATTCCCCATAATTCCCACTGCTAAATTGCTCCCATATACAACCAACTTATCAGGATCCATTTGCCAGTTATCCAACCCTAAATTTTGAAACCCCACAAGCAAATCACCAAACATTGCCAAACCTAAAACTCCAGATCCCTACACGCCCTCGTCAAGACCATCCCAACTATCATCAAGTGCCTACACCCCAGCAAAATAAATATAAACTGCCTAACCCAAACCCCCCTAGGGTGTTCACTTCGCTCGTCAAAAATCGAACAAAACTGTTTGAATGGTTGTCAGCTGCAGGATTGATCTAGCCTGTTCCAGCGAGAGCCATGGACACTAATTCCCATTCCTTCAGGGGTGATCAGATTTGTGCTTACCACTCTAATAGTGTTGGGCATAATACTGAAGATTGTTTAAATCTGAAGCATAAAATTCAGGACTTAATTGACCGTGATGTGGTTGCTCTTCGGACTGTTGCTCCTAACGTCAACAAGAATGCTTTATCCGATCATGGGGAGAACATAGCCAGCTAAAGAAGAAGATTGGTGCTAGAAGTAGTACAAGTATCGCCCATCACATTTAACGATCATCTCATACGATGTCGAGAGATATTATGTCTAGAAATTTGAAACTATCTTTTCTTGTAATCACATTGTTTGTTTGTAATCATTTCCTATTATCCAATTATATCCCTTTGTAATGAACTACGTTTGACCTGAATTCTCAAGAATGAGATACATAAGCGGCCTATGTCGGCCTCGGTCATTTTCTATTTAAAATTCTATATTTTCCCTACCCCCAAATGGGAACTATGTTTGCCCTGATTCCTGCCTCAGCGAGATACATAGGCTCCACGACGAATCGATCATATTCCCAGAAAGGAAACTGGGACAGAATATTTGAAAGGAACTCAAAAATTCTGAATAAAGATGTCTTCTAAAACAAATTGAAGTTTGGGGCATAGTGAAACTTCAACTGGGACAGAATTTTTGAGAAAGATCTCAAAAATTCTCAAGGTGCTTTGATTAGCTGACAATCCTTGACAACATCTAAACTAGGACAGAAATTTTAAGGTTGCCCTCAAAATTTCGCCAAACATCGTTACAAATTAGGAAAGTCATATTTTCTACCTTATGTCTACCAAGAAGTGGGAGATCAAGATGGTTCGATGGGGCTAAACAATCGAAGAATCAACATAGAGCAGTTCATTTTTAAAACTAAGAAACTTTCTATGGATGCAGGAAAACTCATGCAAAAGAATAGCTGAGGTGCTCAAGCAACAACAATCTGTCGAGGATTAATTCGTTCTTAAAACTAAGAAATTTTCTGTGGATACAGGAAAACTTGTATAAGAGAATAGCTGAGGCGCTCAAGTTGCTAACGATCTTTCAAAAATCAATTTATTTTTGAAACTAAGAAACTTTCTCTGGATGTAGGAAATTTTTTTGCAGGTTTATCTACAAGAGAAAGCTGAGGCACTCGGTCGCCAACAACTTGTCAAAGATTAATTAATTTTTGAAACTAACAAATTTTCTATGGATACAGAGAAATTTTAGCATGTCTCATCTATAGGAAAACAACTGAAGTGCTCAAGTTTCAAATGACTTGTCAAAGATTAATTCATTTCGAAAACTAAAAGTTCTTTCTATGGATGCAGAATTTATTTTGTAGGGAAATTTTCGCAGATCTTATCTCCAAGAGAACAGCTGAGGCACCCAACTTACCCATGGTCTATCAATTCATTGTTAAAACTAAGAAACTTTCTATAGATGCAGGGAAATTTTTGCATGTCTTATCTATAAGAGGACAATAGAGGCATAAATAGCTCCGCCTCGCCCGGGTCACCAATAATCTATCATAGATCGATTCATTTTCAAAACTAAGAAACTTTTTGTGGATGCAAAAAAATTTTTGCAAGTTTTATCTACAGGAGAACATATGAGGCGTAAATAGTCCCGTCTCGCTGAAACCATCAGAGATTTATCAAAGGTCAGCTTATGTTTAAACTGACAAATTTTCTGTGGATGCAGAGAAAAGTTTACAGGCCTTGCCTACAAAAGGACAATCAATGTGCAAACAAGTTTTCGTTTCACTGAAATCCTCGGTAATCTACCATTTTATCATGCATATATCATTCCATTATGCATAAGACATTTTATCATACATAAATATTCATTCATAATACATAAATCATTCATTCATCATGCAAAAATCATTCATTCATCACACATAATTCATCATGCATTCATGGAAAAGTTCATTCATCATGCATCATGGAGAATTTCATTCATTCTGCATCATGAAAAGGTTTATTATCATGCACAAATTATGTATAAATCATGCATTCATCATGCATCATGGGAAGGTCTATTCATTTCGTATCATGGAAAGGTTCATTATTATGCATTGCGGAGCGTCATTATCATGCATTGCGGAGCATCAGTATCATGTATTATGGAGCATCATTATTATTATCATGCATTGCGGAGCGTCACTATCATGCATCGTAGAGCATCATGCATTGCGGAGTGTCATTATCATGCATTGCGGAGCATCATTATCATGCATTCCGGAGAGTCATGCATCGCGGAGAGTTATTAAAAGGTTCATCTTTATGAATCACCTACAAGGCCATTTTATCTCAAATGCCAACAGGAGCCATTGCATACCCCTTGCAGGAGAGACATGGAGAGGTTTATCTATCTTGCATTAAGGAGAGACATGGAGAGGTTTATCTATCTTGCATTAAGGAGAGAAATGGAGAGGTTATTATATTCAACTGCCGACAGGGATCATTATATACCCTCACAGGAAAATCACGGAGAGTTTATATTATTATATTCAACTGGCAACAGGGATCATTATATACCCTAGCAGGAGAATCAAGGAGAGTTTATTATTATATTAAACTGCCAACAGGGTCAGTATATACCCTCGCAGGAGAATCATGGAGAGTTCTATTTTATTATATTCAACTGCCGACAGGGATCATTATATACCCTCGCAGGAGAATTAATCAGAGATACAAAGAGTTCTATTTTATTATATTCAACTGCCAACAGAGATCATTGTATACCCTCACAGGAGAATCACGGAGAATTTTATTTATTTTATTCAACTGCCGACATAGATCCTTATATACCCTTGCAGGAGAATCAAGGAGAGTTTATTTTATTCAACTGCTAGCAGGGATTATTATATACCCTCGCAGGAGAATCATTGAGAGTTCTATATTATTATATTCAACTGCCAACAAGGATCATTATATACCTTCGCAGGAGAATCACGGAGAGTTTTATTTATTTTATTCAACTGCCGACAGGGATCCTTATATACCCTTGCAGGAGAATCAAGGAGAGTTTATTTTATTCAACTACCAACAAAGATTATTATATACACTCGCAGAAGAATCACGGAGAGTTCTATCTTATTATATTCAACTGCCGACAGGGATCATTATGTTAGGACCCATAACGCAATTTAAACCCCGAACGTCCTTAATTGGTTCGATTTAATAAAGTTTGGGACCGAATACAATATTTTTTCTAAGTTGGGTCCTTAAGGATAAAATTGATGTGGGGTCAAGATAATTCATTTGACACTTAGAAAAAAAAACTTAGCAAAAAACTTGTGGAACCTCTCGGGTTTGCTACAGTAATTCCCAAAGAAATTTGATTTTTTTGTGTTTTCGATTATTTGATGCTTCAAGCTCGGTATATTGAAGCCCCTAAGTAGCTGGTGGCGTTAGTTGGTCGAAAAAATGCATCGTTTGCCGGTTACGAAAGATTGGGTTGTAGTAAAGGATTTCAAGGTATGTTAATTTTTATCTTTGTTTATGTTAATTAAAGGTTATGAAGGTGTTAGAAAGGTGTTAAAA
>JAOTQJ010022905.1:0-16700 GCA_025642045.1 Solanum sejunctum | reverse complement strand
ACTTAGTACCAAATATATATAACTTTTCTACCTTAAATTTATCTCATAAGCTCATACATACATACATACATATATATATATATATATATATATATATAATATTATTATTTTTAATTTTAATTTTTAGTTTATTATAATTTTTTATTTTGACATACTTCATCTTGGATCTTTAAAATAGTCAAGTAACGATGAATAAATTATCTCTCAAAATAAAAACATATATAGAAACTATATCAAGAAAATATTTAAGATAAAAAATATTGTGCCAAAAAGATTACTTGTAACTAAATGCTTTTATAATATTTCACAATTTTATCAGAATAAGGATGGAATGATTAATAAAACGTCACTTGTTATACTTATAACATATTTAGTCTGATCTCTTTGCACCCATATTAATTAAAATATATTTTTACACTAATTAATATGTTTCATAACGGAATATTATATTTTTTTAATGATCAAATTTATCTCTCGTTAATGTTGGATTAAAATTTTTCTTTGACAATCGAAAATAAAATTGATCACCATAAGTGTATATATAAGAATCAAAAAAATAATTGATTACTATAAGTATATTTAAAATGACCGGATAAATATTTGATTGCTATAAATGTATTTATAGCAATCGAAAAAAAAATTGTCGCTACAAAAATATTTATAACGATAAAAAAAATTTGATCTCTAGTATTTAAAATAACTTGATTTATTTTCCTTCGTTAAGAAATAGTCATTCATAGTCTTTTTTTCTTGTAGTGTAGGTTAGCTAGACTGAGAGTGAAACTGAGTGAGTTTGAAAGTGGTGGTGTAATGGTTCTCTATGGGTCCGCATCTTCTTTGGCTAAGGAGGTTAAGTCTATAAGACCTTGATCCCGCCTTGGTTGAGTTGAAAGCCATAATGAAAGATGGAAAGATAGAAGTTTTCTCACAAAGGGGAAATGGTATACTTTGATATCAAGGAAGGTTGTGCGTGTCCAATGATGGTGAGTTGAAAAGGTTGATTATACAAAAAGCCCATAACTCTTCACACTCCATTCATTCTGACACTATAAAAATTTTGTATACAAACTTGAGGGAGATTTATTAGTGGAATGGAATGAAGAATGAAATTGCTCACTTTGTGTCCGAGTGTGCTAATTACCAATAGGTCAAGGTTGAACACCAAACGTCGGGTGGCCTAGCACAAGACACTGACATTCCTACTTGAAAGTGGAAAAGAGATCAACATGGACTTCTTAGTTTATTTTCCAAAGACCAAAAAGCATTTTTGACTCTATATGGGTGATAGTAGACTATATGACAAAGTCGACTCATTACTTTTCGGTCAAGACCACATTCAGTGTCAAGGGATATGCCCGCTTGTATATCCAAGAGTTGGTGAGGTTTCATGGAATTCCATGATCCATCATATAGAATCATGAAACTCAATTCACTTCTTACTTTTGGAAGTATTTTCCAAAGGGACTTGGCACTAGGGTAAAGTTGAGTACGCTTTTCATCTCCAAATTGGTGGACAGGCTGAAAGGACTATTCAGACATTGAAAGACATATTAAGAGCATGTGCATGAAAGTTTAAGAGGAGTTGGGTGAGCATTTTCTACTTATCTAGTTTGCCTTCAATAATAGTTTTCATGCATGTATTGGGATGGTACTATTTGAGGTATTGTATGGTAGACGGTGTAGTTCAACCATCGAGTGGTTCAAAGTTGGTGACATAGCATTAATAGGAATGAACTTAGTGATCAATGTTGTGGAGAAAATTAAAACCATAAGGGGAAAATTGCAAACAGCCCAAAGACAACAAAAGTCTTACTCCAATAATAGAAGAAGAGAACTTGATTTCCAAGTTGGAGATTAGGTCTACTTGAATGTGTCTCCGATGAAAGGTGTGATCTGGTATGGTAAGAAAGAAAAGTTGAGCCATAGGTATGTGGATTCCTACAAGGTGGTGATAAGAGTGGGAAAAGTTGCGTATAAGTTTGATCTACCCAATGAATTGCATTGGATTCATCCGATTTTTAATGTGCCGATGTTAAGGAAATTCATAGGTTATCCAAAATCGACAGTTCATTTGCATGATATGTACATTGAAGACAATTTTAGTAATAGAGAGGTACTAGTTGAAATGCTAGACCGCCAAGTTAAAAATCTAAGGAATGACGTTCATGCTCCAACAGTAAAGCGGTCGCAGTCAAGTATAAACCTAACCAAGGGTTAGGATCGAATATACAGAGAATACGGGGCTTGGCTATATTGTCCCACTAACAATTATTTTAAGTATCGTTCACTATATTCTCTAGAATGGGGGAGTTTGATATTCTAAATGAAAAATAAATAGAAATACTACACAACCAATGCGAGAGAAGACAATCAAATTGAGGGACAACTTGGAAATTGTATTTCCCATGATTCGTTGACTCAATTATCCTAGACAACATAACTCTAATTAAGACATTGCATGCAAGATGGTAACTTAGGTTCTTCCAGCCCTTTTGTGAAGGTGAAGGTCGAATTTCACCATGGCGCTTGGTCGGCAACCATGGCATTCCGATTAATCGTTATCCATTGTCCCAGTCAACCTCCCTTTGGTTAGGTTTGATGATTAGACCTGAATACATCAATCGAATCCTATCATCTACTTTTCTTTTTTATATTCATCACTATCTTGGTCGCGATCATGATAGTAGGTGAGATTTGGTGTCGACCACTACCCAACAACATTCAAAATAAAAGAAAGTAGGCAATACATGTAAATACCCAATCAAAGAAATGCACAAAATCTAGGTTATTTCAAGTCACCTCCTCATGATTCCCACAACCCCAAGTTGTGGGTGCTTGGTCACTCATAGCTAAGGCAAACTCACCAATAATGAATATAAAAGATAGGGTTGAGAGATTACCCAGGAATAATGAAGAATAACACCACTTTGATATTGAAACCACAAGCTTGTATTAATCGAACTTGAGCACAATGCAATTCTCAATCCCTTAAATGGGTGTTCAAAGTGAAAAGATAAAATCTACACTAAACTTTAGAAATGTTCTCTAAGAATATTCAAAGTATCTTCCAAATTTGTGGAAGGTCGAATCCCCCTTTCAAAACCCCTATCATTAACTATTTATACTTTTTTTAAAAAGACCCTAAAAGTAAAATAAAAAATACAGTTGGCAGCAGTTACGTCTTGCAGATACAACTCATAGGGTGACCTACGAGTGGTAATCGGACTTTTGTAGTCACCACTTGGCATTTTGGACTTGACTGCTATGATCTATTACTATGAGTCATGGTATGCTCTACGACTTGTAGTGTCTTCTAGTAGTCTTGAGCTGCAGTTCTTGGTCTAAACTTTCCGCACACTGTTTCTGCTACGAGGCCCCCTCTTGCGAGTGGTAGTGAGACTTACCACTCGTAGGTTAGCCTTGTATGGCTGATCTTCACTTTTTGAATTTCTAATTTTAGACATTGTTTCTTGTTATGAGGGAACACTAGACTTTTAGCTTAGGCTCTAACTCGTAAGGTGGCTCTCGTATGTCCTAAACTTCATCAATATCTGCAGTTTTCTCTCAAATCATGCCAACCTGTACATTCTGCAAGAACAACACAAAAACACATAAAAACCACAAAGAGGCACATTAAGAACTTGCAAAAGTCCTTGTCTTAAGCATCAAATATGTTGTATTTTGACAGCATATCACGGAATAAGGAAATTGCATCCGTCGAAGTGCTTTTGGAGAAACCAACAAGTTGAAGCTGCTACATGGGAAGTGGATGAAAATATGAAAAAGCATTATCTACATATTTTCCACTCTACTCAAGCCTAAGGTATTGAAAAATTCTTCTTAAAACCTCAAATTCTATGCATTTGAGTTTTTCCATGATGTATGCATTTATTTCGATATTTATGGACTATTTTGAGTGTGAAATATTAACATTTTGAGAAATGATGTTTAACTTGCATTTTTTTTCATGCATAATGGGTCGTTAGCTGCTAGGAAACTTGAGTACGGAAAAGTTGGCCTAAAAATAACCTAAAGTTTGGTTCATGAGGGTGACTTACAACCAGTAGGATTGATCCTTAGACATCAGACTTCAGGAAGGAGAAAAGTCTCCATGTGTGGGGTAATCAATGGACCAAGTGACAACCCGTAGAAATCATTATGGCTCATAGGTTTGGTCGTGAGTGAGACCATTAGACATGAAGAAAATTTGGAGTTTGTTGTTAGGTGACCTATGTGTTACTAGACGGCCCATGAAACAAGATATGAGCCGTAGTGTGGTTCGTGAAATGAGACCCCAAAAATAACAAAAATAGCTAAGTGTGAAAGGATTCTACAAGTCCAACCAAAACCCATATGTGGTTACACGATCCGTAACAAGGCTTCATGATTTAGGGTCCAGCAAAGTTACCTTTTAGGAATTTCAGATGTGTTATCAGATGAAAGGGACCTATGGCTCGTTGATTGACATTTGGCCAGTAAGCGGGGTTTCATAGGTTAAAATCCGATAGTTTTAATTAGCGGAGTCTTGTCATGTCCATCAATCCTTTTCCTAAACTATGTCATTTTGGGAACGAAATGGGGACCCCTTTCCACCCTTAAAGCCCCAAGTGCCTCATTCACTCCCTCGAGCATTCATGGATTATACCATTTTCTTGACAAAAAATGTCAAATTCTTGAGAAAAATAAGCTCCTTCTCTATCACTTCTTAGAACTTTAATTCTTTGTTAATTGATTTTCACTTCGACCTTGTATTTCTTAAAAGTATTAAAAGCCTCATCTTTGTGTCTCAATAAATATACATAAGTGTATCTAGAACTATCATCAATAAATGTTATTAAATATCTATTGCCTTCTCTTGTTAGCATTCCATTTGATTCACATATGTCAGAATGTATTAAATTTAATAAGTTAGTAATTCTTTTGACACTTTTAAAATGTTTCCTTGTTAATTTAGATTTAACACATAATTCGGAATTTTTAAATTCATTAAGATCGAACGAAATTAATCTACTTTTGACCATCCATTTCATAGTACTTATACCAACATGTGCTAATCTATAATGCCATAAAGAAAATGAATTCTACATACAAACAGAAGCATCATTATATTATTGTTAAAATTATCAATTACAGACAGTTTGATCATTCCATCAGTAGAATAGCCTTTTCCAACAAAGACACAATTTGGAGACAATTAATTTTTTTGATTCCATTACAGATTTAGTTCCTGATTTTCTCAAAAGTACTTCACTAGCAAGATTTTGATTTATATTAGGAACATGTAAGACATTGGTAAGAGAAATTGCCCGTAGTAAATGCAACTTCAATATTTTCCTGGCCAAAAACTTTGGACCTTCCTTCATTTTCTATTTGAACCTCTTGCTCATCAATAACTTTTTTGTATGTCTTAAAGAGAGATTTGTCATAACAAACATGAACAGAGGCACATGTATCATACCACCTGTCAGAAACTTTGCCTTTTATGGAGTACATCTCACTCATAGTAGCAATGATCTCTTCATTTTATTTTGTTGAATTCACTTTTGATTTCTGGATTTTTTCATATGAGCAATCTCTAGCATAATGATCAACTTTTCCACACACAAAGCAGCCATCTAGTTTAGACTTCTTGAATTGTTTTGATCCTTTTTAGGACCAAGAGAATTTTCTTTCATCTGATTTTCTATGTTAGATTTTTTTTGAGGATTTATTCAAAGTATTGGCCTTATTAATTGCCATTATAAGAATTTTTGTTCTTATCTCTCTCCCTCGATCCTCTTCGAATCGAAGGTGCTTTTGAATTTCTTCCAAAGAGAATTCTTTAGAATCATGGAGATTTATCTTTCTACATCCTTTTCAAGATGTTGGTTATCTTGTTATAATTGCTCTAAAAGTTATTAGAAGTTCAATTCCAGCATACCTAAATAGATTTACTATAACCTATAGTTCATGCACTCGTGCTAAAACAGATCTATAATCATTAAACTTGAACTCGAAATACTTAGAAAAAGAAATTTTTTCGTACTTTCCTCCTCGTTTTTGTATTTGAATTCCAAAGCATTTTAAATTTCTTTGATCAAGGTTCAACAGCGTAGAGATCATAAAGATGATCTGAAAGTGTGTTAAGAACTGGCCTACACATGATTTTAAATTCCTCCCTCTTTTTCTCTTTATGCCTTGAGTTCTTCAGAATCATCATCCTTTGGTGAAGGAATCATAGTAAGACTTGAATCAAGAGCATAAAAAAAAATTTACGCTGTCAAAATAAACTTCAATTTGTCCCTCCATCTTCTAAAATTAACACCATCAAAATGATCAAGACGGACAAAATCTTGATTCATGAGTTTGATGGCATCAAAATCCATGATAAAAAAAAATTTAAATATCAAACCAAATAGAGTAATTCTTCAACTTCATAAAAGTGTTGAAAGCCCTCAAATCAAAAGGAAAATATCATTTTTAGATTGTTGGTAAATAAATATCCAGGATACAAAACTTTATACAAAGAAAAACAACTAGATTAAAGTTTGATAATATGAATTAAGAACACAGAATTGAATGCTCGAAACATATGTAAAATGCTTTTTTTAACATAATATTTTCTGCCTCTCCTCTTCGAGATTGTTATGGGATTGCGCAAAAAATTTTAGTAGATATGACAAGCCTATGAATTTCTGCACTAAGTAAATAGTGAAGAAATCATATTCAAACGAAAAGCTTGAACTTGATCTTTTGGATAAGAAAAAGAAAATTCTTTGGAGAATATTTATGATAAAATATTTTGTAAATTGATGATACCATAGAATGAAAGAACATACCCTTTCATTTAAATAACACATCATTTCAATAAAAGACACATCAATTCATTTAAAATACTAAATAATAATTTTATTTAAACAAAATTTCAACATCTATTTTTGTTGGCAATAGTCATATAGAAGTGAAGGGACTTTCCTAATGTTGATACTACAGTATAAAAAGATTCTTGGCAAAATAAATAAGTGATGGATTCACGATAAGAGATTCATGTTGTTATTGAGTACTCTCTTGAGCAGATTTGAGTTTAGCATTATATATCAATGGCCTCATCTATTAACAAGCCATCAGTGACTTTAATTTAATGAGGTAGGTATCATATATTAGCGACATCTTCCAACAATATAAATCTTATTAATATATGTTTGTTTCTAAATAAATCACTTTGGCAATCACTTTGGATCTCACATGTCACGTTCCGGGAGGGTACTCTAAACGTAACTGGCACTCGGAGACTATTGCTAGCCCCCAAGCAAACCACCTAGTCTCATCACATTCATTCAATCAGTCATTAAGCATAAGACATCAAAGAATTACCTTAACTATCAGTGGGCTACAAGATTTCGTATCTAAAGTAGTCCATCACATGAAATAAGATTAAATAAATGAACTCAGTTTAGAAGTAGAGAAAGGGGAAAAGAAACCCCAATATCAACAATCATTTGTCTGTGTCTTTGAAGCCTCTATAACTACTGTCTAAGAAGGTTCCATGACAGGTCATAGCTACCACAATTTAAGAAAATAACTCAAAACAATGTAGAAGGGAAATAAAGACATCCTCCGAATGCAGGAGAGGACTCACCAACTCTCTGGATGAAAGTCTGTGAACCTCAATGATTTGCCTGCTGAAGTCCTCTATCTACTAAATCAGCATCATGAAATGATGCAACGCCAAGGGCGTTAGTATGTGAAATATATTGTATGTAAAATGGTTAAAGTAAACAGTATAGACAAAACAATATAATATGACATCAGCTCATCAGTTATTCAATCACAACTCAGGATAAGGAATAGGACACTATCATATCACCATCAATCAAACTCATACTATCACATCAATATCAGAGTACTATCAACACAGAACCTATTTAGGAGTTTCCCTAATTGACATCTATCACCTATGAGCCGATGATGATACAACAAAGTGATGTCATTGCCACATCCATCCAGAACCTTATCAGGGTAAAGAACGAGTTTATCAGTAGATCTATAAGTCTATCAAGTCCTCTTTTGGGACAAAGAAAACATTCGCTTTCATGGTCCAATCCTCTCCTGCATTGGACACGTAGTTAATAGGTGCGAGTAGGACTCATTCTTACCTATTTTGGTACTCAATACTCCTCCCATGACTCGATTTGCTCATAAATTTTCAAACAAACAAGAATTTCCATCACCTAGCCTGTTCGGGCAAGAAACCTCGACTTATCTCACCATCTATCAACTCAAGGGATAGGATCATTGTTTCAAGGTTACTTTCAATCTCATTTAGACTCTAAGGACACTAATTTCGTCAACTTCAGTCATCAAATCATTCATTTCAAGAACCGGACTACAGCAAACAATATATCCAAATGGTCAAGGCTCTAGACATTACCCCTAAGTTCGTTCTTGGAGTCTTTAGTTAATGAAATCATGAAGGGTATACATATAATCATATAATAAATCACTTAAATAGTTAATTCAAGTTATGATGATCATCAGTTTAAGAAATATGTGTAAAATAATAGTAGTTTCAAGATAACATTCAAGAATTATGAACAAGACCCATCAACTATCAACTATCAACCTACTACATTCAACGGGATACATGGGAGAACAATCTCATATTTTGGATAGTCTTTACATACCTATGATGAAGATTGTACTAATCTCCTTCAAGAATTTGACCCTTAATACCTACAAATTCAAACCCTTTTTTCTTCCTCTCTCAGGAATACGCTTTAGACTTAGGAAAATAATGGGTTTGAAACCCTTCTACAAATAAAAGGACTTTAAAACACATTTTAAGACTTAGAATAGGATGAGGAATGGCCAAAAGGCCCTTCCCGAATTTAAAAGAAAATTTTCAAAAATCGTGCACTGGTCCACGACGCGCCAAGGGCGCGGACTAGTATATTTTCCTCAAAAATTCCTCCGAATGAATTTTGAACTTCCTGTTAAAAATTTAAAAGAAAATATAAGTATCACTCTATGCCGTGTCCGCATCACGCCAGTGGCGCAGACTAACACTGTTTTTGAATTAATTAGTGAAAATTATTTTTTGACTCGGTTGCCCTAAAATCAAGTCGAGACCATTTTTCTGCTCAATTTTTTATACTGATCGCACATCTAGTCTCAAATTCCCCATCGGAACTTTGGAAGATGCATTATGCGCTCGATTATATTCTAGAAGTATTTTGGTAATTTTATGGGATTTTACATCATCTCCACCTTGCGATCATTCATCCTCGAATAATTAGTAAAGGTAGAATAAAAGTATGAGTAGACTCAAAACTCATCTCACTCCTCACTCGAGAACTCTCGAACTCTCAATTATCCATCACTTGTATATCTCTATCTAAGAGTCAAGAATAGAATAAACACATCAAATCGAGAATGGAAATTTCAATTACGCTAAGGATAAGGACATTACCTTTGATATCATCGTTAATTGGCACGAAGAGATGTAGGTATTTGATCTTCATAGCTTCCTCAGCCTCCCATGTAGCTTCCTCCACAAATTGGTTCCTCCATAGAACTTCGACAGAGTCTATCTCTTTATTCCTCAACTTGCGGACTTAACGGTCGAGAATTTGGATTGGAATTTTCTCATAGGACAAACTATCCATTATTCACATACTCTCAATGGGGATTGCTAAAGTTGAATCTCCCAAATACTGCTTCAACATCAAGACGTGGAATATCGGATGGATCCCATCCAACTAGGAAGGCATGTCTAACTTATAAGCGACCTTCCTAATCCTCACAATTTGGTAGGGTCCGATATAGCATGGACTCAACTTCCCCTTCTTACCGAACCTCAATACACCCTTCATGGATGACATTTTTAAGTACACTCAATCATCTTCCTCAAACTCCAAGCTCCTTCTCCTTATGTCCATGTAAGCCTTTTGACGACTTTGTGTTATCTTCAACCTTTCTCTAATGACCTTCACCTTCTCCATGGACTAGTGTACAAGATTCGATCTAATCAATTCAGGTTCACTAATCTCAAACTAGCCTATCAGTGATCTACATCTCCTATCGTACAAATCTTATAAGGTGTCATCTGAATGCTGGCATGATAACTATTGTTATATACAAACTTAGTCAATGGCAGATGATCATCCCAATTCCCCTTGAAGTCTATGATGCAAGCTTTCAACATATGCTCCAAATTCTGGATAGTACGCTCCGCCTGTCCATCTGTCTAATGGTTAAAGGTTGTGCTCAAACTCATTTTTGTACCCAATCCCTTCTGAAAAGATCTCCCAAATTGGGGGGGTGAATTGAGCTCCTTTCTCCGAGATAATGGACAATGGAAACCCATGCAACCTCACAACTTTATAAATGTATAACTGGGCATACTCCTTAGCCATATTAGTGATCTTGACTACAAAGAAATGGGCTGATTTAGTCATCCTATCCATAATCACTCATATTGCTACTTTCGAGACCTTGGCAAATCAGTAATGAACTCTATGTTGATCATCTCCCATTTTCACTCAGGAATTTTGAAGTTCTGAGCCAATCTATACGGTCTATTATATTCAACCTTGACTTGTTGACAATTAGGGCACTTAGCAATGAATTCAACAATGTCCTTCTTCATTCCATTCCACCAATAAACTTCTTTAAAGTCATGGTACATATTGGTGGAACTAGGATGGATAAAATACCTAGATCTATGAGCTTCGGCCATGATCCTCTCTCAATCACCATCAACGTCGTGAATACATAATCTTCCTTAGTATCTCAACACCCCATCTCCCCCTTGGGAGAAAATCTTCACCTTTTGCTTGTGAACTGCTTCTTTCATTAGAACAAGATAGGGTCTTGGTCTTGCTTTTCCTTCACTTCTAACACTAAGGACGAAGCAGACCCATTCTGAATGTTGACCCTGCCTTCATTGTTCTCCTCAAGCTGCACTTCCACTCGAGCCAATCTATGAACTTCCTTAGCTAATTCTTTCCTTCCTCTACATGGGCAGTGCTACCCATAAACAACCTACTAAGAGTATTAGTAATAATTTTAGCCTTACATGGTTTGTAGAAGATGCTCATATCATAATTCTTGAGCAACTCCAACCATCTCCTCTGTCGTAGGTTGAGCTCCTTCTGATTGAATACATATTAAGAACTCTTATGGTCAGTGAACATGTCCACATGCACTCTATACAAATAGTGATGTTAGATCTTAAGTGTGAATACTACCACTGCCAACTCGATATCATGAGTAGGATAGCTCTTCTCAAGGATCTTAGTTTGTCTAGAAGGATAGGCTATCACCTTCCCTCTCTGCATTAGAACACAATCTAGTCCAACTCTTGATGCATCACAGTATATCATAAAGTCTCCCATCCCGTCATACAAAGTCAAAACTAGTGCTATAGTCAGTCTAGTCTTCAACTCTTGGAAACACTTCTCATATTCCTCAAACCACTAAAGTTTGACCTTTTTCTGAGTTAGCTTGGTCAATGGTGCAGACAAAGGAGAGAAGCCCTTAACCAATCTACGATAATAGCATGCCAATCTCAAGAAACTTCTTATTTTTGTCGGAGAGATAGGTCAAGGCGAGTTCTTAACTGCTTCAATCTTTTGGATGTCCACCCCAATACCATCCCCCATAACAACATTGCCTATAAAGGCCATATACATTAGCTAAAACTCATACTTTGAGAACATCGCATATCATTCATGGTCCTTGAGAGTTTGCAAAACCGCTCTAAGATTATTAGAATGCTCCTCTTCATACTTAGAATACACCAGGATGTCATCAATAAATACAATCATGAATATGTAAAGATACGGTTTGAATACCCTGTTCTTCAAATCCATGAAAGTTGCAGGTGCATTAGTCAACCCAAAGGTCATGACCAAGAACTAGAAATGGCCATACCTTGTCCTAAAGGCTATCTTTGGAATATCACTTTCCCTTTCCTTCAACTAATGGTAACCCGATTTGAGGTCTATCTTTGAGAAGCAATAAGCACCCTGAAGTTGGTCAAATAGATCAACTATACTGGGGAGGGGATAATTATTCTATATTGCGACCTTATTTAGTTATCGGTAGTCAATGCACATTCTGGGAGACTCATCTTCTTACACACGAATAGTATAGGAGCACCCCAACAAGAGACACTAGGTCTTATGAAACTTTTCTCTAATAAGTCTTTCAATTGCTCTTGCAATTCTTTCAATTCAGCGAGGGCCATTCTATAAGGTGGAATTGAAATGGGATAGGTCTAGGGGAGAATATCAATCCCAAAGTCAATCTCCCTGTAGAAAGACTCCAGGTAGATCTTTAGGAAATAATTCTGGGAGCTCATTCACAATTCGGACTAACTTAAGAGTAGAAGACTCAACTTCGTTAGACTTAACTCGCACAAGATGATAAATACAACCCTTGGAGATCAACTTTTTGGATCTAAGATAAGAGATAAATTTGCCTTTAGGTGCAACAAAACTCTCCTCCCACTCTAAGACAGGTTCATTAGGAAATTGAATCTTAACAATCTAGGTTGTACAGTCAACAGAGGCATAACAGTCATGAAGCCAATCCATGCCAAGTGTCCATCAATGTCAACCATTTCTAATTCTACCAAGTCAACTAAGGTATATCTATGATAAATGGATACTAAAAAATCTCTGTAATCCCTCTCAGCTAAGATAGACTCACCAATATGAGTGGAAACATCAAAAGGTTCAAGTAAACACTCTGGGAGAATCCCAAACTTACCAACCACATAGGGAGTCACAAAAAATAAAGTGGCACCTGGGTCAAGTAATGTATAGCAATCAAAAGTAAAGACTTAAAGCATACCCATAACAACATCTGGTGCAGCCTTCTGATCCTGCCAATTACCCACAGCATAAAGACGGTTCATCCCACCTCTTGTACCCATAGTAGTACCCTTTGATGATTGCTAACTGGGGATGCTGTGAAGACTGTGCTTTGTTGCTCCCTTCACCTTGTCTCCTCTCTGGATACTCAAACTGGAAGTGACCAGTCTATACACATAAATAACAAAAATCCTTACCCACACGACACTCACCAAGATAAAGTTTACTACACCAGTCACAAGGTGGCTTTCCCTTCGCACCTTGGGTTATACTATCTTGAGATTAAGCACCCTGGGCCCTGTAATTTTGGTAACCATAAGACTTATGATCATACTTGTTTAGTTGGATGGGATCACTCATTACATAGGGTGCATGATGAGAAGATCTTTTTTGAAAATAGAACTTGTCACCCTTATTTTGCCTCTGCTGGCCCAGCTTATGCCTGGCTGATTTTGATTTTTTGTTAATCGGCTCTTCTCTATATCTTCTCTTATCCTCCCCTGTCTGTTGGGTATACACTATAATCCTAGAAATGTTTATGCCTGGGATCTATAAGGTTTCTTTGCACTCCTTCTACACATGCCTGCCCAAGCCGTACATAAACTTCCTCATCTTTTCCCTCATGTCTTGGACCATCTCCGGAGCATATCTGGACAACTTAATAAACTTAAGACTATACTCCTTAACGATCATGCCTCATTGTTTCAAGTTCATGGACTCATCAACCTTTGCCTCTCTCAACTCTTGAGGAAAGAAATGGTTAAGGAAAGTCACTTCAAACTCCTCTCACTCTGCAGGCTCAGTATCTTCACCTCTACTATCTTCCCATTGGTTGTAGCATATGTTTACAACATCCTTTAGCTGGTAGGAGGAAAGATCAACTCCCTCAATCTCATTGGTGTGCATAGTTTTCAAGACCTTATATATCTCGTCAATCAAGTTCTGCGGGTCCTTCTTAACCTTTTGACCCTGTATACACAGGCAAGTTCATCCTCAAGAAATCTCTGAGTCTGGTTGTAGTTGAGGACTCCTATGAACTGGAGCTAGGAGCCTGAGGACCTCGATTGTTACCCTGGGTGGCCACTAGTTGTGTCAGCATGGTAATGGCTCCCCTAAACTCTGCCTCTGAGAAGGGAGTTGGTTGGGGCTATGCAGGGGGCACCTATGGGACCTTAATAGTCCTAGCAGGTCATTGCCCCTCCTCGTCTATATCTAACCTGGGACCTCTAGTTGGGGATTCTCAACAGCTGGAGGCATCTCTTTGAGCAATTGTTCTTTTTGGCGGCATATTCTGCAAATATGTAATGCACAAATTAGGACGATATTTCCATAGAGTTAAGCTCTACTCACGAACTCAGGTCATAGAAGAAGGTTAATACTTCCTAATATCCTATAGCCTCCTGCTTATGAAGTGTGGTGCATAACACACCCATAAACAATACTCTACTAGATATGACTTCATAGACACCCTAGGACAGTCAAACTCTGGGCTCTGATACTAAGTTTTTTACACCCCAAGAGGGTACCCTAGACTTAACTCAAAATGTCATTGCCACATCTGTACAGTACCTTTCTGGGGTAAAGAATGAGTCTATCGATGGTTCCATAAGTCTGTCAAGTCCTCTTTTGAGACAAAGAAAATATCCATTTTCATGGTCCAATTCTCTCCTATGCTGGCCAGTAGTTAATAGGTGTGAATGGGACTCACTCTTACCCATTTTGGTGCTCAATACTCCTCCCATAACTCGACCTGCTCATAAAATATTAATCAATAAAGAATTTCTATCACCTAGCCTCTTCGGGCAAGAAACCTCAAATCATCTCACCATCTATCAATTGAAGGGGTAGGATCTTTCTTTCAAGGTTAATTTCAATCTCATTTAGACTCTGAGGACACTAATTTCATCAACTTCAGTCATCAACACATTCATCTCAAGACTCAGACTACAGCAAACAACACACTCAAATGGTCAAGGCTATAGATATTAACCCTAAGTATATTCTGGAGTCTTTAGTTAAGGAAATCATGCAGGATATACACATAACCATACAATAAATCAATTAAATAGTTAATTCAAGTTATAATGATCATCAATTTAAGAAATATGTGTAAAATAATAGTAGTTTCAAGATAATATTCAAGAATTGTAAACAAGACCCATCACCTATCAACCTGTCAATCTACTATATTCAACGGGGTACATGGGAGAAAAATCTCATGTTTTTGGTAGTCTTTACATACCTGGAATGAAGATTGTACTAATTTTATTCAAGGATTTGGCCCTCAATCCCTGAACCTTCAAACCCTTTCTTCTTTCTCTCTCAGGAATAAGCTTTAGACTTAGGAAAATAATGGGTTTGAAACCCTTTGTACGAATAAAAGGACTTTAAAACACATTTTAAGACTTAGAATAGGATGTGAAATGACTAAAAGGCCCTTCCCAAATTTAAAAGAAAAAATTCAAAAATCATGCATCGGTCTGTAACGCGCCAAGGGCGCGGACCAGTGTATTTTCCTCAAAAATTCTTCCGAATGAATTTTTGAACTTCCTGTCAAAAATTTTAAAAAAATATAACTGTCACTCCGTGCCCTGTCCGCATCGCGTCGAGGGCGCGTACTGACACTGTTTTCAAATTAATTAGTGAAAATTGGGTCAAGACCATTTTCCCACTCAATTTTTCGCGTTGATCTTAAATCCGGTCTTGAATTCCCTATCAGAGCTTTGAAAGATGTGTTATGTGCTCGATTACATTGTAGTGGCATTTTGATAATTTTACGGGGTGTTACATCACATTTCGTTGAGATTTGTTTCCTTAGATTCAAGTTTAGGACATCCATAATTTTTTTAAAAAACAATAATCAGTAGCTGTGTATTGTAGATATTTTATGATATTCATTCAAGAAACTTCACTCTAAATCCACTTCACTATTAGACTTCATCAATGAAATTCACTTTCTTAATGGGAATAAGAGCAATTGTTGATCTCGAATTAATGAGTATATCACTATAGAGATAATAATATTCACATAGTTCGTGATTGAAGAAGAAACAAGGATAAAAAGCACATTAAAAACATTTAGTAATAGTCTGTGTGATGATCGTATTTGGGGCTTTAGGCTGAGATTGAGCAACAAAACTTGATGTGGAGATTATAGAGGCTGTCTGAATAGCTGCAGAGAGATAATGGCCAGTGTGATTAAGGTGTAATGACCCATAATATCATTTCTAGAATTTGTTCTCTTGTTTTCTTAAAATATTCTTTTTATAAATTTTAGTGGATAGTTTGGACTATTTGATAACTAAAACTATTTAATTTATTGATTAATTTGAATAATTATTATAAGTGATGAACTAAATGTTAATTTAGTTAACATCTTATATCACTTATCTCTATAATACCATATATCACTTTAAACCCTATTCTTGTTTTGCAAAAGAAGATTAATAACTTCTCGAGAATGGCAAGACTTCGGAGACACCCAAATTACTGACCTATTCTGCATAAGGTAAATTCATGCATTTTGTAGTATATATGCATAGGGTACACCATTAGAATTGTATCAAGTGGGTTATGGTATAATTGGGTTTTTTTGAGGTTTTCTTTTTGATTAGTTTGAAACTCATTTGTTTATGTGTGACTTTCTTTTTAATTCTTAAATGCTGTTAAAAGCTTGTACCATTGGTAGACCCGCAATTTAAAGGAAATAAATTATAGGTGTTGTGTAATTCCTTAAGAAACTTTCTTTCCCAAGTTGCTGGATAGCATACAGTAAAGGTGAGAAAGTGGGAGTTTTTTTTTTAAAAAAAAAAAAAAGATTGGGGGGGGGGGGGGGGGGGGGGG
>JAOTQJ010022846.1:0-16703 GCA_025642045.1 Solanum sejunctum | reverse complement strand
TTAAGCACCGCGAACTTACTTAAGTTCAATTATGCCAAGTTCGTCATAACTTTTTCAATTGGACGATTCAATTCAATTGAATTAATTACGGGGTCTTACAATAATAACTATTTTTTAAAAAATAAATATAAGAAGGTGGTGATTCTTGGGTCATTGTTTTCATCTCTTGGCTTAACAAACCTGTAATCTACAATAAATGTTCATATCACCCCTTTAACCAAATCCTGATATGATTTGTTCTTAATTTGAGTGTCATACTGTGGTACAAAAATTTGGTACCTTTGAGCAAACTCACCAAATGATTTTCTATGGTTGATGTTAGTTTCTAGTGATGAAATGTGAATGGAAAATGGATGGAAGGTGAAAAAATAACTTCACTGCTAAATTTCTTGTCTTTTCTTATGAGCTTGCAGGAAAAAAATTATGGAATATGTGGTGACATAGCTTTTCCAGAAGCGATAATTACTTACTATCAGTGTAAAAATATTGACATGCACCAGTCAGTTCTCTCTCTGTTTTGCATGAAAGGGCAGTCAGACGAGCTGAAAGCCATGACTCTCTAATCTAAACTTGCTTCATCACCTTGTGCCATATCTTTATGTTCTTTTTAAACCTTAAACATTGTCAAAGTCCCAAACCTCTTCTTCTTTTGTTGACATGCCATTTCTAAGGGAAAAGTTGATCTTTTCACACAAAGGGCTACTCCTTTTGAAGGAAATTGCTAGTTAGATTATCACCTTTGCTTCCTTTTTTGGAATCTTTAGTAGAGATGAAAAGTGTTATAGAACTAAAAGTCTAAATTGGAATGATATTTACCTATTAGATAGAGTGAGGACCCCTTTGAGTTGTCTAATTTATAATAACATTTTTTAATGAAGGATTAATTGGTAATTTGAATTGACAATATTAATAATAAAGAGAGGTGGGCTAAGTCCATTCTCTTAATTAGTCAGTTGCATCACTCTCTAAGTGACTAAAGGAATAAAATCTTAGGGCAGTTTTTCATTCCCTTCTTTTTGGAAGAAAGCACACAACTCTCTAGGGATATTTGGGAGAAGTTCATACACAAAATTAACTGGAGCTTTATACCATTGTTTTGGTGATAAATTGTACGTATTGAACTTTCTTGTTGTTATATGTTCTCATTAGCTTAGAACTCATGTATATGTTGTTGGGAAGCCTTTTGTATATGTACTATACTCAAAGCTTGATAAGGAACAAATGATATAGTGATATTAACTAGTAGATATAACAAGAAGATAATGAAAAATTTTATTATATAGTTGTTTCTCTGTTTGAACTGATTTGACCTATAAACCTCTTTTTAGTGATTTTTTTTGGATTAAATAGAAGTGATGACTGATAGTGAGTGAGTGTTAACATACTCACAAGTTATTGTTTCATTAGTTATTTTTTTACTATTCCATTACTTACTTTGTTTTAGATATAGCTACTAGACAGTTGATAATGAAGGATGAGCTACGTATTATGAGTTGTCAAGAAACTTCTAGAATCTATTTAGATGTTTTATTCCTCACGCTATAAAAGCTAACGTACGGGGCCTCAGTGTAATAGACTTAAGATTGCAATTATCAATAAAATTCTCTCTTTACTTTTCCTAATTTTTCTCTAAGGTTATTCATCAATGGAGATTTAAGTATGTGATCTAGAATTTCATCATGGTATTTGAGCGAGAAACCTGATGGCTCTTGGAATATTAAAAATATATCTATGCTTCCTTTCTACTATGCTATTATGTTGTGGTGTATGAGGGAAACTACTTTGATGTAATATATCTAAATGATGAAACAATTCAATATATTTGTGATTAAAAAATTATGTGTCATTGTCTGACCTAACAACCTTAATACTAGAAACAAAATGAACCTTGATCATTGACAGAAAATACTTAAAAGCAACAATAATTTCTGACTTCAATTGCAGCAGATAGACCCATACAAGTCTATTATAGTCATATACAATTGTTAGAAAATAGAATTTATTGTCTACAATAGGAGTCTTGTGTGGCTCCCAAAGGTCCATGTGAATAATATCAAACACCTTAAGTGCTCTACTGTTACTAATAGGAAATGAGAGTCTAGTTTACTTGGCTAATGGGCAAATAGGACATTACTACTTTGCAACAAGCCTAGATGCCTTAAGACTTGGGAGGAAGGATGCCCAAGTCTGGAATCCATTGCTTGAAATCAGGTGTTACTGCATTTGCAACCATCCTTCTTGAATTATTGTTGTCCTCCTTTAGCTTTTTTATTTCAAACTTACTTTTGAATATGTACAGTCCACCATCCTCCTTACAAATACCCTCCACACTGCCACTAAAGAGGTCCTGAAATACACAAAAAGCAGGATAAAAAGATACAAAACTGGATAATTCACATGTGATCTTTGAGACTGACTATACAAAACTAGACTATTCCCTTGTAACCTTTGAGATTGACTACAAGTTGAACTTGAAGTCCGGTACTAACAAGACATTATTCACAAATTCTCAAAAATATAACATTCATCAATGTGTGTGATTTCCACCTTAGCTCATATAGGCAAATGCATTTGATCTTTCTTCAACTTAATCAAGTCATGAATACTTTTCATCTGGCATTTACTTGATGCTACATGGTGAGAAGCACCTGAATCTACTATACAATCATGTTTAAAAACATGGGTCATTAGGCAAGTAGTGATACTTGACATGTTGACTTGTTTAGTCTCCTTCAAATCCTTATTCAACATGTTTAGAATATGTTTGTATTCTTCTTCAGTAAATACCTATCCTTTCGCAAATATATCATTTTTGGCTTCGTGACTAGTTGATGCTAAGTGAGTATGATCAGCTCCATCAGAGATGTTATTTGCTGTAAGTTGTCCTCCAAATCCCCCTTGACTTGCATTACTATAATTACCGTATCTATGTCCTGCATTATTACCAGAGTTAGAATGACCTATTATGCCTCTAAAATTACCATTTCCACGACCATGCTTTTTCCTCTGCTTCCAATCCACTGGATAACCAATCAGTATGTAGAAAGTTTTGTTGGTGTGATAGCTAAGATGACAAAATTCATATCTTTCCTTTATAATGCTCTCTTCAGTCATACATATTTGTAATTATTAACTTTCTTTGATTTTCTCTCTCTATAATTTCTTTCTTTCTTTTTTCACCTTCCCGTACCCATCAAAAAACTGATCTCCAGCTTCCGGTGACAAGAGTTTCCAATTCCCCGGTGACCTTGTTACTCCGTTAGCTTCTGCAAGTACGATGTCAAGGTCTTATCGATAATCTCTAGTGATGTCTTTGATAAATTACCTAATTTTGGTGGTCCAGATCTACCAATTTCTAATGGCTTTTGTAGAATTTGGTGATGCCAAGATATTTTCGGCTACATCAAATGAATTATAGAGTCCTTCAGTCCTTTTTAGGCAAATTCCTAAGCATCCAGTGATTTCTGGTAATCCTCGGCGAGACTTGGGGTATTTTTATTCTGATTTTGGTGGCATCACAAAGCAGGATACAACTTCTCTCCAACAACATGGGGATTTTCCAGCGAGATCTTCTACGATGGCTTCCAATAACACTCACCATTTCTCAACATAAATATCGGTGCAATTTCAGTCAGAATCTTTTCCAGGTGATATACTCCAAATTTTTCTTTGTTACTATTTCTTGACTGCAATATTGATTGCACTATTTCATAGCTTTTAAATGGTTGTGATTGCACTATTTCATAATTTTTAGCTGATTATGACTGTACTATATTTTAGTATTCTTAGTTCCTTAATAATCCATGGTGGATCAATTTGTTTGCTGCAAAATTTATAATTTTCTACTTGACTTCATTGTTAAGTTTACTCTCAAGTTGAGTGTCATACTTGTTTTTGTGTAATTGAATTGGATTTCTCTTTCTTTATGTGTTTGTTCATTGTAAAAATTATGTTAGGGAGTTTTGCAAGTTGCCTAATATTATTGTTACATGTGCATATAATTTTTAGTTGTGTTTAAGTCTTTGTGTTGATTATTGATTATTGTATATTATTCCTAATATATATTTCTTGATTTGTATCTTCTTATTCTTGGTAGGTTAGTGAGTTAGTAATTCTTAATTTAGTGGCGAAGATCTGATGGTGGATTAGTGTCATGTCACCGATTGGAGTTGGGAGTAAAAGGTAGGGGTGGTAAGAGGGGCACGGGCTTATCTAAATTAAGGGTAGGGTCATGGAATATAGGACAGGGAAATATATAAAGCTAGTGAAGTGTCTTAGGAGGAGACATATTAATATAGGTTGTGTTCAAGAGACTAGATGGGTAAGGACCAATGCTCAGGACATAGATGAGTTCAAGTTATGGTACTCACAAGTTCTAGGGATAGAAATGGTGTAGGTATATTAGTAGACAAGGACCTTAGGGAATATGTAGTGAAGGTTTGGAGGTTTAACAAGATGATCTCTATTAAACTTATGGTTGGTAAGCATGTAGTAAATGTAGTTAATTCCTATGAGCCTCAAGTAGGCCTGGATGAGGAAGTCAAAAAGCTCTTTTAGGAAGATTTTGATGACGTTGTGAGATGCATACTAGAGAAAAAAAACTTTTCATTTGGGGAGACTTTAATGCGCATATTGTGGCACACACTAGTGCATTTGAAGATGTCCATGGAGGCTTTGGTTTTGATGAAGGAATAGAGGTGGGACGTCTCTCTTAGATTTTGATAAAGTCTTTGAGATAGTTATTGCTAACTCATACTTCCCGAAGAGGAAAAATAACTTGATTACCTTTTGTAGTACGATAGCTAAGAGTTAGATTGTTTAATTACTTCTCTAAAAGGGCGATAGAAGCCTTTGTAAGAATTGTAAGGTTATTTTGAGTGAAAATATTTCCAATCAACATAGGCTCCTAGTGATAGATTTAGATATTAAGAGAGTAAACTAGAAGAAGGTTTTTAATGCCCAGCCGGGGATTAGATGCAGAGGCTTGGTTCCTGCCTTTTCACAAGATATGGAAGAAAAAGTTGAGTAATTTAGATGCTCAAAGTAGTGGCAGAAATGTGAACAATATATGGGACACTACTGCTAGTTGCATTAGAAAGGTAGCTATGGAGGTAATAGCAATTTCGAGAGGAACATTTGGTGGACATCAAGGCTATTGGTGGTGGAATAACGACGTTCAAGGCAGAGTGAAAGTTAAGAAGGCTTCTTGTATGACATGGTTTAAGTGTAGGAATGAGGATGAAAATCGAAGGCTTTAGGAGATCTATAAGATGGCTAATGTAGAAGCGAAGATGGCAGTGATGAGTGCTAAGACAACAATGTTTGAGCACCTACATGAGGAGCTAAGTGATAAAGGTCAGGACAAGAGATTGTATATGACAGTAAGGAGTACAATCTCTTCCCTTTCTCTCTCTTAACCAAACCTATACAATCTCATATCCCTACCTTTATCACTTAGCTCGTCATACAAGCAATCAAATGTTGTTGCCTTAGCCCTTGTCACCGCTATCTTCGTTTTTGTCTTAGTCATCTAATAGATTTCCTTAAGCCTTAGATTTTCCTCCTCATCCCAATACTCTAACCACATTGTATAAGCAATAATATTAGCTTTCACTTTGCTTTGAACTTCATCATTCCACCACCAATCATCCTGACATCCACCAAAGGTCCCTCTCGAAACACCTAGTACCTTGTTAGCTACTTTTCTGATACAACCAGCAGTAGTGTCCCATATATTGTTCACATTCTGCCACTACTCCAAGCCTCTAAATTACATAACTTTTCTTTAATCTCTCGTGAAAGGGTAGGAGTCTGGCCTCCCCATCTAATTGTTGGTTGGGCATTAATAACCTTCTTCTTCTTTACTCTCTTAATCACTAAATCCATCGCCAGAATCCTATATTGAGTGGAAAGATTTTCACTCAGAATAACCTTGCAATTCTTACAAAGTCTTCTATCGCTCTTCCGGGGAAGTAAGTAATCAATGTGAGTCTTAGCTACTGTACTACTAAAGATAACCAAGTGATTTTCCCATTTAAGGAAACATGACCTAGCAATAATTAACTCAAAGGCTTTGGCAAAATCTAGGAGAGACATCCTACCTCCATTCCTCTCCCCAAAACCAAAGACTCTATGGATATCTTCAAAATCGCTAGTGGTTTCCCTGTTATGCCCATAAAAGTCTCCCCCACTAGAGATTTTTTTCGTATCAGGTATGCCTCTCACAATCTCATCCAAATCTTCCCAAAAGAGCATTTTGGCTTTCTAATCTAGGCCCACTTGAGGCGCATAGGACTAACTATATTCACTACATACCTACCAACCACAGGTGTAATAGATATCATCCTATCGTTAAACCTCCTAACATCCACTTCATATTCGCGAAGGTCCTAATATACTAATAAACCTACACCATTTCTATCCTAGAACCAGCCGAGTACCATAACTTGGACCCATCTATGTCCCGACCTATAGTCCCTACCCATCTAGTCTCCTGAACACACACTACATTTGTTGTCTCCTCTTAAGACACTTCACTAGCTCTATGAATTTCCCTGTAAGTGATCTATATTCCATGACCTACCCTTAACTTAGATAAAGCAGTGCACCTCTTACATCCCCTACCCCTTACCCCCAACCCCAACCAATGACATGACCTAATCCACCATTAGATCCTGACGCCACTAAACTAAGAACTACTAACTCACTAAGCCACGAAGAACAACAAGATAAAGATCAAGAAATAAACACTAGGAATAACACATAATAATCAATAATCAACAATAAAGACTCAAAACAACAAAAACTTACACGCATACGTAACAATAATATTAGGCAAGGTGCAAAACTCCCTAACAAATAAATTTTACAATGAATAAACATTGAAAGGAAGAGAAATCCAATTTAATTACTCACAAACAAGTATGATACTCAATTTGAGAGTAAATTCAATAATAAATTCAAGTAAAAAGTTATAGATTTTGCAACAAACAAATTGATCCACCACGTATCAGTAAGCAGGCAAGAATAGTGAAACATAATGCAGTCAAAATTATCCAAAACTATTAAATAGTGCAGTCACAACCATTTAAGAGCTATTAAATAGTGCAATCAATATTGTAGTCAAGAAATAGTAAACAGACAAGAATTTAAAAGATATCACCTGGAAAGGTTTCTTACCGAAATTGCGCCGATATTCATATTGAGAAGTAATAAGTGTTATTAAGAGCCATTGGAGAAGATCTCGTTGGAAAATCCTCATGTTGCTGGAGAGAAGTTGTATCCTACTTTGTGATGCCTCTAGAATCAAAATAAAAAACCTTCAAATCTTACTTGGGATTGCCAAAAATTACTGGATGCTAGGAATTTGCCTAAAAAAGATAGAGGATGCCAGAATTCACTAGACGCAGCCAAAAATTGTCTGGCGTCATCGAATTCTGCAAAAGACATTGGAGAATGGTAGATCTTGACCATTAGAAAAACTGACTTTGCGAAGACTTCATCAAAGATTGTCAGAAAGACCTCGATGTTGTACTCACAAAAGCTGACCAGAGTAACAAGGTCGTTAGAGAGTAAAAAACTCTTGAGGAAGGTCACTGGATGCTGGAGATCAATTTTACAGGTCGGTATGGGAAAGTAAAAAAGAAAGGAAAAAAATTTTATAAAGAGAAAATCCAAGATAACAATTACAAATACGTATGACCGAAGGGAGCATTATAAAGGAAAAAAAATGTGAATTTTGTCATTTTCTCGACATACTAAGGAAAATTCTAAAAATTAATTTGTTATCCAATGGAAGCTAAGGAAAAATCCTAGCCATGAAAATGGTAATTTTAGAGGCACAATAGGTCATTCTAACTCCGATAATCATAGTAATGCAAGTCAAGGTGGATAATTTTTTAGGACAACTTACTACAATTAACATCTCCAGTGGACCTAATCACACTCACTTGGCATCAACTAGTCATGAAGCCAACAATGACATGTTTGCAAAAGGGCAGGTATTTACTGAAAAAAGAATAGAAATAAATTCTAGGCATGTTGAATAAGGATGTGAAGGAGACTAAATAGGTCAACATGTCAAGTATCATTGCTTGCCTAATGTCCCATGTTTTTGTGCAGGATTGATAGTACATTCAGGTGCCTCTCACTTTCTAACATCAAATGAATGCCAGCTGAAAAGTATTCATGACTTGACTAAATCCCAAAAAAATCAAATCCATTTACCTATAGGAGCTAAGGTGGAAATCACACAAATTGGTGAAGCTTCTATATTTTAGAATGAAGTTTAGAAGAATGTCTTGCTTATGCTAGACTTCCAGTTCAACTTGTTGTTAGTCTCAAAGATCAAAGTTGAATTATCCTGTTTTGTATCATTTTATACTTACTTTTGTGTATTTCAGGACCTCTTCAGTGACAGGGTGAAGGAGATTGGTCAGGAGGATGCTGGACTGTACATATTCAGAAGGGAATTTGGAATAAAGAAGCTAAAGGAGGACAATAATAACTCAAGAAGGATGATTGCAAATGCAGTAACACCTAATGTCAAGCTATAGCAGTCAAAGACTTGGGTCTCCTTCCTCTCAAGGCATCTAGGATTGATGTAAAATATTGGTAATAGTGAGGCACTAAATAAATGTCAAATTTGCCCATTAGTCAAGGAAACTAGACTCTCATTTCATGTTAGTAACTCTAGAGCACTTAAGGTGTTTGATATTGTTCACATGGACCTTTTGGGGCCATACAGGAGTCCTACTCTAGATAATAAATGTTATTTTCTAACAATTGTGGATGACTATAATAGATTTGTATGGGTCTATCTATTGCAATTGGAGTCAGAAACTATGATTTCTATTAGGAGTTTTCGATCAATGATCAAAAATTAATGTGGTTCTAATATTAAGCTTGTGAGGTCAAACAATGACACAAAATTTTTTATTCACCAATGCACTAAATTGTTTCAGCATTTAGGTATATTATATCAATGTAGTAGCCCTCACATACCACAACAGAATGGCTTAGTAGAAGGAAGCATAGACATATTGTTAATATTGCAAGAGCCATCAGGTTTCAAGCTCAAATAGCAATCACATTTTGGGGATAATGTATTGAAGCTGCAATCTACTTGATGAATAGATTTCCTTCATCAGTAATTGACCACAAGAGTCCCTATGAGTTATTATTTTCAAAGAAGCCTACGTTGTCACACTTGAAGAGTCATTGGTCATTTTTGCCATGCCTTAACTTTGCTAAAGGGGGATAAATTTTCAACAAGAGTTATTCCTGCTGTATTACTTTGTCATTCAGATTTGCAAAAGGGTTACACATTATTGGTTATTCAATCTAACAAGATTTTTTTTTGGTAGAGATGTGATCTTCCAAAAAGAATTTTTTCCTTTTATTGATGCAAAGCTGACATTCAGCCATCCTCTTCTTCCTTGTTTTGTTCTTCTTTAGAGGTGATTCATGAGATATGTCACATAGATGAGATATATTGTGAGGCTCCTAATAATGATATATCTCCTAATATAACCACCATCACAACCAACAACTATACCATCCAGTGAGAATGAAGATCTTGATTAAGCCTCTGATAGTACAACGCCACTAGTAGAGGTTGGGGAATCTATAGTGCCATTGCCAGTAGCTGAAGAGTGCCTTCTCAGAAGAACTACTAGAACCATCAAACAACCTATATAGATAAAAGACTTTATTACTATTGGGAAGAAGTAGAGTAGTACAAGGTATCCTATAGCCAACTATCTTTCTTATGACAATGTTTTCCCTACTTATCAAAGCTATCTAACCAAAATTCATAATTTTGTAGAGCCTAGATCTTTCAAAGAAGAAGCTAGAGACGCAAAATGTATTAGAGCCATATAGTTGGAAATCCAAGCTCTTAAGGATAATAAAATATGGGTAGTAGTTGATCTACCATAAGGTAAGCATACAGTTGGATGTAAGTAGGTATGCAAGATTAAATATCAAGCAAATGTGAAGTGCTGAGCTATGAAGAAAGGTTAGTAGCCAAAGGTTATAGTCAGCAAGAAGGTTTAGATTATCATGATAATTTTTCATTGTTGCTAAGATGGTAATATTAAGAAGTGTTTTTTCTATGGTTGTATCTAAGTGTTGGAATTTATTTCAAATGGATGTCTATAATGCATTCCTTCAAGGAGGTTTGGATGAGGTGGTGTATATGGAAATGCCTAAAGGTTTTAAGAAACTAGAAGAGGTCAAATTCTAAAAATTTCTCATGTAGGCTTCCAGGCAGTAGAATATAAAGCTTACTTCTGCTTTATTAACTGGTGGTTTCACCCAAAGTTCACATGATTTCTCCTTGTTTACTTTGAATAAAGATACAAATATAGTAATTGTGTTCATCTATGTCAAGAAACTTGTCATTACCGGTAGTAATGATTAGTTGATTAATGCAGCTAAGAAAGATCTACATTAGCAATTCAAGCTCAAAGATTTAGGGCATCTTAAGTACTTCTCAGGCATTGAAATTTTGAGTTCTAGTGAGGGTATTATCTTGAATCAGAGGAAATATATCCTAGAACTCATCCATGATGCAGGTCTTAGTAGTGCAAAGCCTGTCTCTACTCCTTTGAAGTCTAATTTGATGTTGACATCAATAAAGAATGATAAACTTGCTAGCTTGACTGGTGATGTTGTGTTAGATGATGGTTTTGATTGGTAAGTAGTTGTATATTACCATTACTTGACCAGATATTAGTTATATTGTACAAACTCTCAGTCAACTCATGCAAACCCCTAAGAAGTCACATTAGCAAGCAACTATTAGATTGATCAGATATTTGAAGGGCATAATTGGTCAAGGTATTTAGTTAAAGGCCACACATGCCACCACATTGACTTGTTGGTGTGACTCAAACTGGGCTACTTGGTCCAACACCAGAAGATCTATCACAAGGTATGTGGTCTAGTTGGAGAATCCCTAATCTCATAGAAGTCTAAGAAACAATAGACTATTTCTAGAAGCTCAGCTGAAGCTGAGCATAGGAGCATGGCATTTGCAGCAGCTAAAGTAACATGGTTATTGTTGGAAAAAATAATAATCATGCCCAGAATATTATCGCTAAGAAGTGATTATAAAAGAGTCACAACACCAAATACTACAATCAAGTAAATGTGATATAATAGTATTGATGACAACTTGATAGTGTCAAAAATAACTCTTCTTTGTATAACAACAAACTCTTTTATTTTACTACAACTTGATGACAACTATTGCTCTCTCTATTCAATAAGGAGCTAAAGAGCTCCTTTTATGCATGAAAAATGTTTAGAATAATGTCATCAATGATATCATTTTATACAATAAAATCAAACTTATACCTAACTTCTTAGACTTTTCTTTGGCTAATAAATTTTGACAAAGAAAACTTAAAGCTAACTTCATGGGAATTTTCCTTTCCTAACAATTTTAACAAATTGGTGGGATTTGATGTATTTATTGAAAATCTTTATGACAGTAGCAGATTGAGACTTTTGGATCCACAAATCTCTCCCTTAATTTTGATTTTTTCTTCCAAGCCATGTTCTCAATCTCTAAAAATCTTCAAACTTGAGAGGCGTTGTGAAGATATCCACAATGTGGTCGTGAGATTTCACATACTTGAGCTCTACCTCTTTCTAGGCAATGTATTCTCGAATAAAATGATATTTTTTTGTCTATATGCTTGCTTTGGTCATAGTATTCTTCATAGGAGTTTATGTAGATTTGTTGTCAATGCAAATCATTCTGGCCTCAATTTGTGGCAAATTGAGTTCCATCAGTAATCTCCTCAACAAAATAGCATGGCTGTATATAATGTTGCTGCCATATATTGAACTTCACAAGTCAAGAGAGCAACAATGGACTATTTCTTTGAATTTCATGAAATAGCACAGTCATTCAAGAAAAATACCAAACTAGATGTACTTTTTCTATCATCAATATCTCCCGCATAATCACTATCATAATATCCCACAAGGTTAAAATCATCAGAAGAAAAATAAAATAGTCCAAGGTCGATCATACCTTTTAGGTAACGGAGAATTCTTCTAGTGACCTTCAAGTGAGTAGAGGTAGGAGCTTCCATGAAGTGACTTACTACTCTAACAGCAAAATGTCATATCTGGTCTAGTATACGTCAAGTACACTAGACTTCCCAAGAGACTTTGCACAGAGTGAAATCTACCTTTTCTCCATCATTAAACTTTGATAATTTTGTTCCATTTTCCATTGGAATAGTGTTCATAGAGTTACAATCAAACATGTTGTACTTTTTCAAAATCTCTTTTGTATATCTTTCTTAAGATATGAAGATGTATTTCTCCATTTCCTTCACTCCCAGAACCAAGTAATATGACATCTCCATCATTTCAAAATTCAAGGGACATAGCTTTATTGAAAGCTTCAAATAAAACTAGATTATTACCCATCATAATAAGATCATCAACTTAAAGATAGACAAGCATAATATTTCTATTAGTATGGACTTTAATCTAAATAGCATATTCATGAAGACAATGAGTATATCAATTATCTTGAAAGTACTTATCAATGCAACTATTCCATGCACGTGGATCTTGATTTAATTCAAATAAGGCTTTCTTCAACCTCAACAACTTATCTTCATGATTTTTGATCACAAAACCTAATGGTTTCTTAACATAGACTTCTTCTTCAAGATATAAATTCAAGAATGCCAATTTGATATCTAGTTAGTGGATTTTCCACTTTATTTGAGCTGCTAAAGTAATCAGCAGACGAATTGTCTCCATGAAGGAAATAGGTGCATCGACTTCCTCATAGTCAATGCCATGTTTTCGCATGTAGATTTTTATCACAAGTCTTGCCTTGTATCTCTCCACCTCTCCATGATCATTTTTCTTCACTTAGTATACCCATTTGACTCCAATTGCTCAATGATTCTTTAGAAGAGTTATTAACTCCCAAGTATTTTTCTTTTCTATTGATTGGATTTCTTCCTCTATGGCATGTCTCCACCTTTTGTCTGTAACAACTTCATCAAAATTCATTAGTTCACTATCAGTAAAAAGACAACAAGAAAAATCAAAATTAGTAACTTCGTTTGTGTTATCATAGAGCTCTTGGATGCTCCTCATCCTATAAGGCCTTTCACTTGAACTCTCCTGCGTAGATGGGTATGCAACAATTGTTGGTGAAGGAGGTCAGGTTATATCTTGTTTAGGTATTATGATCTCCTGTTCTTCTTCATCTCCAAAGTATGGATGAAAATCATATGTCCATTCTTCCTAAGCCTCACAATTCCATGCTGCTGCTTCATCAAATACAACATCATGACTAACCACCCCTTGTTATTTTTCGGACCATATAACTTATAGCCTTTTAAACTCATATCATTGCAAATAAACACATACTATGTACTTTGATCACCAAGTTTAGCCCTTGATGTGGAACATGAGCGTAGACTTTGCTTCCAAAGATTCTCAAGTGTCTAACACTTAGATTTCTACTCCATGCTTCTTGAGGCATTTAGTCTCTCATATTTTTTGTTGGAGATCTATTACTCAAATAAGTTGCACTAAGAAACGGCCTCGGTGCAAAATTCTTTTGGCATACTTTTAGGTTTCAACATACATCTAGCCATATCAAGAATTTCTATTCTTTCTTTTTGCAACTCTATTTTGTGGGACCAAGTAAGGTATCGTTAGAGGGGCGCGAATTCCATGAGATTGATAAAAATTGTTAAATTCTTTTGAAGTGAATTCTCCTCCTCTATCGGACCTTAGTGCTTTAATTTCATAAATACTTTCTTTTTCTGCAAGTGCTTTAAAATTTTTTTAAAAAATAAAAGTTTTAGATTTTTGCTTCAAAATGTATACCCAAGACTTTCTACTAAAATCACTAATATAGAGCAAGGAGTATTTACTTTTACCAAAAGAATGTTGATCAATTGGTCCACATACATCTGTGTAAACAAGTTGGAATGGCTTAGTTGTTCTTTATGTGGTCTCCTTCAGAAAACTCCTCCTTGCATGTTTTCCAAGAAGACAAGCTTCATACAAATGATTAGGATGGTAAATTGACAGAATTCCATCAACTATGTTCTTGTCTCCCATTGCTTTGAGTGCTTCAAAATTCAAGTACCCAAATCGCATATGCCAACACCATAAGTCATCTTGTGTTAGACCCTGTAAGTTAGAACCCGTAAGTCCTCAATTGGTTCGACTTGATAAAGTTTGGGACCAAATATAAATTTTATTCTAAGTTTAGTCCTCAAGATTAAATTATTATGGGTCATGTATGTGGCTATTTCTGATTGGTCCAAGTGAAACTTGACTGTCAATATATATGTATGTATACATACTTCCCTTGTGCAAGAGCTAAACACTTAGAAAATGTGAGAGTGGCCAAGGAAAGCAAGCTCTCAACTTGCTATAGTAAAAGGAAAAAAAATTCTTTTTCTTCGATCTTTCGATTATTTGACGCTTCAACCTTGGTATATTGAGTCTCCTAACTGGCATGGTGGCGTTCGTTGGTCAAGGAAGTGCTTGGTTCGATGGATATGAAGATTTAGGTCTAGCAAGTTACTTGAAAGGTATTTTAATTTCCAGCTTCAATTATGTAAATTAAAGCTTGTAGGTGTGTTAGGGTTGCATTATAATGAATGTAAAACATGAAAAAAGGGTTGGTGGTTAGTTGAATTGTGAATTTCAAATTTGAGGTTGGAATTGAGGAAAAGTTTGCATATAAAGATATATTGATTTATAGTCATATGTTTATGTTTATTTGTTATGAAAATAGTCTTTGTAGGTTGAAAGAAGTGCTGGGAAAACTATGTGAACGTATACATGAGGGTTAGCTCGAATTGGAGCCCCATGGGAAGTGTAACGTTATGTTTTAGCGTTAGGGGTTTGCATTGGGCATCAGAGTGATGTATTATAGTTCTTGGAGTATATAGGAAGGCTTAAATATGGTAGATATATGTTTGTATAAATGCTGTCCTATTTTACCAATTATGTCGTAATGGCATTTTGTGGTGTTTTGATGTTGTGATGGTATTGGATAGGGTTTATTGACGTTGTAGGTTGTTGTTGTTATTGCTGAGCCGAGTACAAAGTAGGTTGGATACAACGAGTCGGTTTGCCCATGGGCCGGCTTTGCTTAATTTGGAGAAATAAGTAGCTGGCCTTAGGATATATTAGCATCATGATGTGTGGGTGCTGGGCCCCTTTGCCCCGACTCACATAAGTGTGTGGTCCTTTCGCCTCGGCTCACTTATATAACGAGCATGATGACCTTTACGCATTATGATACGTGAGTGCTTGGTCCCTTCGCCTCAGCTCACCTATCCTATGACGTGAGTGCGTGGCATCGTCGCCTTGGCTCACCTATGCTACAGTTGGGACTTGTGTTGGAGATTTTGGGAATTTGAAACTTCTGGTGTTATGCTGTGGTATGGCGCGGGTTTGGAGGTCGCCATTGTTCCCGTCCGGTATGCATTATTTTGATATTTTAAATAAAAAATTATTTTGATGTTTGCATATAGGTTTGACTCATATATTTTCATTCTAAATATTACTCTTATTTATATTTCATATTTTCTGCCTTACATATTCGGTACCTATTTCGTACTGACCCTCTTCCTTAGGGGAGGGCTGCGTTTCATGCCCGCAGGTACCGACGTACAGGTTAGAGAGCCTTCTTCTTAGGATATCTGTCCACCACTAAAATACTCCCTTTGCCTCAGCATGTACACATATTTTCTCTATTTTGCATTTATATATATTCAAGGGTATGATGTGGCCTTGTCCCATCCCATGATTCAGTTCGTATGTTTAGAGATCTGTGGATACATGTGGGTGTGGGATATTATTTGTGGTATGACTACGTATGTATGATATGTTTGTTGGGCGGTTCTACCGCAGTGGTGACCTTGTCGGCCAGCATATATATATGTATATTGACGTTTGTTGTATACTGGAGTCGTTGTTTGCAGGTGTGGTTAGTTAGTAAATTAGAGGAAACTCTGCCAAAATTTTGATAAATTCCTTAGCTATTACAGTTGGAAATCCAATTTAGTGTTTGTCTGGGTGCCCAATTGGCACTACTCACGGTCCCTGGGTTGGGTCATAACAGAAGTGGTATTAGAGTAGTTAGTCCTCCGAGTGTCCACAAATCATCTCTAATAGAGTCTTGTTTATCCGTGTGTTGTGCACCACATCTATAACCAGGAGGCTACAGGACATTTAGGATGTTACTATTCCTTCTAATCTTAGATCATGCGTTAGAGTGATGATAATAGGATGATTCCTTCCCTTGTCCTGCATATTCCTTCTTGGATTAAAAGAGGATATGGAGACATCTTTGCTACTGTTAAACAGTACAAGGAAAGAGTTAGAATGGCCGAAGAAGAAATTAATCAAGAAAACATGGTTGAGAATAGGGCTAAATTGCATAGTGTCAATGCTAAATACATATGATTCATGAAAAATAAGGAGTCCATTCTGCCAACTCAAAATACTTCCATGTATTGATAAGGGTAGAAGAAAAAGGCTCTTTATACACAAAGTATGTACTGGCAATGATAATTGGGTGCAGGCTAATCATAATATTGCTTCTACTTCCTTTAATTATTTTCAAGAATTATTCATTGGACAGTAGGTTAGAATTGATGAGAACATACTGAATTGCATCCCAGTATTAG
>JAOTQJ010022835.1:0-16704 GCA_025642045.1 Solanum sejunctum | reverse complement strand
CTTTTTCAAATGAGAAAAATTCAAAACCACAGCAAGTGCTTGTAGACACTTTGACAGAATCAGAGATGATGTTTCCACATTTCACTCAATATGTTTTTATGGCAATGTCTGGTACTGTTGGGTTCGCTGTTTGCAGGTGGAGTTGGTTAGAAAAACAGAGGAAATTCTGTTAAAATTTCGTGAAATCCCTTAGCTATTGTAAATAGAGATTCGGTATAAGTGTATGTCTGGGTGCCCTATTCGCACCAATCACGACCCCTGGGTTGGGTCGTGACATCTCAGTAGTACATTTAGTAAAATAAGAGGTACTTTTACTTTGTGTACTTCATTGTTCTTTTTGAGTGCTTGCACTTGTAAATTGATTCCTAATCTATAAAGTGGTGTGATAATCAGCAAGTCTTTGCTCTTCAATGTTGACTTCATAGATAGAGTTAGTTATGGTGAATGTTGAAGTCTAAGTTGACTAGAGTTAATCAATTTACTGGTTAGTGGAGTAGCTACTTAGTTTCTCAAACCTGTGGTAGAGTTATCACAATTAGTGGCAAGGGATTTAGAGTTAATGGAGTTGGGTTGAAATCCTATGAGTATAGCTCGTGGTTTTTTCATCCCTTGAGAAATAAGGTTTCCACATAAGAAAACTTGCATAATTTTAATTTGCTGTTTTACTATTTTTTTGCTATTTTTATTGATTATTGTTCTGATGAGAGACCTGGTCCCCATAGAGTGTGTTCCATCAATTGGTAGCTAGGACTCTCTAAAAGGTTAACACCTAAAGGGGATCCTGAAGAAGAAATGGTAACTCACTAAATGTAGAAAAAATCAGTTATCTACCATAGATCCTCAATTTAATGGGAAATTTTAAAGCCGATAAAAGACTCTTATGCATGATTTTCTCATAATTGAAGATACTGGGCTATGGGACACTATTCTTGATGGTCCTCATATTCCTACTCTGGAGGTGAAGGATGGAGAAATCACTCAAATAGTTCCTAAGACTAGACAACAATACATTGATGAAGATGGGAAGAAGATTAAAAAGAATTACAAGGATAAAAAGTTGCTCCTCTATGGAATTGGGGCTGAAGAATACAACTGGATCTTTACTTGTGAATCAACAAAGGAGATCTGGGATTTCTTGTATACAACTCATAAAGGTATTGAGCAAGTGAAGGAGTCCAAGGTGGATATACTCACTGCTCATTATGAAATTTTACCATGAAAGAAGGAGAATCCTTTCATGATATGTATATCAGGTTCTCATCTATGATCAATGAACTTTAATGCTTGGGTGAACCTATTCATCCTAGTAAGAAAGTCAAGAAGATTCTCAAAATTCTTCCCAAGTCATGGGCCAACAAGGTTAATGCAATTACCAAGGCCAAGGACCTGAAGATGCTGACTATAGATGCCTTGATTAGTAATCTGCAAACTCATGAGTTGAATAGACAAAGTGATGCAGCTAAGAAACACAAGTCATTGGCTCTTAAGGTGACACAAGGTGAAGAATCTGAGAAAGACAAAAAACATAAAGATAAAATAGCATACCTCACCATAAGGTTTCAAAAAATTATGAGGAAACATGGAGGTTTCAAGAAGAAGGAAAATCCTAGTTGAGTTGTTACTACTAATGATTTGGGTCACAAATGTGGAAAACCATGGCATTTTATCATAGATTATGCCAAGGTTGGAGGAAACAATGACAAGTCAAAGGACTAGATCCCTGATAAGAAAAGTAGAAAGCTAGAGCAGACTATGTTGTGAAAACGTCTCTTGCTATTTAGGTAAATTCCTCAAGTAAGTCAAAGGAATCTGAGCACCTAAATTATGAGTCCTTGATGGTTGCGAAGGAAGATGAGATCTTCAATGAAATGTTTGTATTTATGGGCAAAGTCTAAAGATGAAGATGAACCATAGGAAGAGGTAACCCCATTTGATTTTAAGAAAAATCAAACATCTTTTCTATTAAGATGTTCAGGAAGTTAGCTGCTATTCTTATTGATTAAATTACTGAGCTAATTACTGAGAAGGATATGTTGAATAATCAATTATATCTTGTTTAAGATGAAAAAATTATTTTAGTTTCTCAGTTATTTGAAGTAGGGAAACATGTTTTAGATTTGGAATTAAAAAATGTAGATCTTTGCAAAAAGTTGAATGAAGGAACAAAAGGTTATCAAAAAGAAAAAGAAAAGGATAGTAACTTGCATCTTGAGATTAAAACTAGACTAGATGATGCTGAAAAAAATTGGCTATGGCACTAGAGAGGAATATTCTGTTAGAAAGGGACATGGTCTGAGTCAAAGAAGAGTTGTCCAAATTATTCAAATGGACTACTTCTTCTAAAATGCTAGATACTCTGAATCATTGAGGAGACAACAGTAAGAAAAGTCTAGGGTTTGTGAATATAGGACTTTTGCACACCACTCATAACAAAAATATCAATGGGTCAAATTTGTTGTTGTGTACTCACTGTTGAAGGGAAGTCATTTGAAGACTAATTGTCCTACAATGAAAAATTCTAATGAACATTTGGAAGGATATTTTGAACAAAAGAAAAGAAGAATAGGACCTAGTCCTAGTGTGAATTCTTATAATAATTCTAAGCTGAAGAAAGTGATCTACCTCCATGGACAAGAAAAGTGTTAATTACCCCTTTTATCTACTTATTGGGAACACAAATTTAAATGTGTTCCTAAATCTTACAAGTGATCTCTTGTGGATAATTAAAGGAAGCAGTGGCCAATGTTGATACATGGATAGTGGATACTTAATGCATATGATTGGAAATGTTGAAAGCTTCCTTTCACTCAAAGCACTCCAAGGTAGAGGTGTTTCTTTTGGAAATTGAAAGAAATGGTTACGTTGTTGATATTAGAAAATTAGAATGCTTTTAGAACACTTAATAGAAAATGTTTATTATGTGAATGGACTAAAGTTTAGTCTGTTGAGTGTATCTCAAATCTATGATAAAGGCAATGAAGTAAAAATTTTCTTAGAAAATTATATTATTACTGTCACGATCCAAGCCTAAGGCCTAGTAGTGACATGGTTGATAGGAACCCGAGAGTCCCCAAACAAGCCTTATAATATCCATATACACATCATCTGTTTGGAAGCACATAATTAAACAATAAGCATATAGTTCTAATGGAAACAAGGCTTTAGACTTAAGCTATGGGGATGTTATAGGGATAAGAATTTGCATGGATTCACATAGCACATGGAACATAAGAACTAAGGGGCGGGTAAGTATGACTCAAGCTATAAGGATAAAAGAGATTTAGGACTTTCCATATTTTCACATCTCATCATGATCATGTCATCATAGCACCAACATCATAAGATAAAAATAAATATAGTATCCATAGGAAATAAGCATAACAAACAAACTCGTACATAGAGTTCACATGATATCAAATAATGACTCTAGGTCATAGATCAGGATGGGAGCCAAGACATGTACCAGGCTTACCCTAAAAGTAAAGACATAAATGAAAATAGCATAGTAGGTAGATAGAAGGTGGATCTTGTCCTTGCAGTAAAGGATTCAACACTAGCAAGCTCACAATCCAACCTAACTGTCACGAGGTGAATGAAGATAGTCTCTGGTCCATACATGGTTAGATCATGTAGGAAAAAAGTATGTGTCAGTACATTTGATTTTACTAAGTACGTGGGTATGCAAATGCTTATAAACATGTTGACCTGCACTCAATGTTAGATGACAAAGGCATATATATAGAAATAAGTATATACGAAAGAAAGTAAATATCAATATGCCATGAAATTCATGGTGCGGGAATGGCATAATACTTCAAGATACGAGGATGTGAACTCAACCAACATATAAGACCAAGTGAGCAACTACTTGGAATTGGATATTCACCCTACACTGGAGGAAAAGATGATCTACTTGCTAAAAGTAGACCATACTTCTCCTTATAGGTCTCCTATTTTGGGAAAGTAATGTTACCTTACAGACCTCCCATTTCGGTATAATTTTTATAACATAATCATCCCTTAAAGGGGCATAAATATGAACTTACGTTTGGCACATAGTTATGAGAAAGTACGATTTGTATAAGGACCCTTGGGGATATTCTCTCTCCTCAATCTCATTCAGTTCTAAGTCATCATCCCACAAGAATATATATACATATGTGGGCATGAAAAAGGAGAATCATTCTCTCTAAATCATCATCATACATACTTGGGCTTAAAAGCCAAACATACTTCATAAGCATACATAATTGGGCTAAAAAGCTAAATCATACTTTAATTCATGAATACATGCATAGGAGTAGCTCTTTCATACTTGTACATGTTGGTGTAAAACACCCACAATGCTTGAAAAGTCATATCATATACATTATGTGATCACATGTCATGTCATAATCATACTTTCTTGAAATCATAGTCAAAATCATAATTAGGTCTTAGTTCATATCATAAATCTCTTAAAAATTGATGTTCGTGTATGCATATGCCATGAGGAATGAGAGAATATCATGAGAAATATGAATTCATATTTAAAATAACATAATAAGATAAAATCACACGAAATTTATGAAGAAATCAATAATCAAAACATACTTGGAAGTACCTATGCATAGATTCATAAATCAAAGGGATATGCATATTCAAACCTTCATAATATTAATGTAATCCAACATAATATGGCTTAGATCATACTAAAAACATCAATTAAACACAGCCCATAAATCAATTTAGTCAAATCAATACTAATTTAAAAGACGCTTATTCAAAGTAAGCTTAAAAGTCATAAATTAAGAAGTAAGAAGTTTTTGGGGTCTTCATGATTGAAAGAAATCATGAATCAATACCATATACTTTGAAGAACTATAAGAATTAGTATGAATTGACTTGAATTAAAAGCCCTCTTGAAATCCTAGCTTGAAATCTCCAACACAAGACTTGTATAGAGAACTTAGGAATTCAATTCTAGAGCTTAAGTATAATGAGAGCGACTGAGTGTAAAGAGTCAGTATAATCTGATTTAGGGGATTAGTATAGGTACTAAGGTCCTAAAATATCTTTGAAATAAACCAAAATCACAAAATATCATTAATGAAGTGAACTTTAAAAAATGTCTAGGGGTCTCGTACAAGGACCCACAGACCATACAAAGGTTCACTGACTGTACAATGGTCCATGGAAATGTCTCCTCTGATGGTCTGCGAAAATGTCTCTAAGTTCTGAGATGGTACTTTGATACTTGGAATTTTTTTCTAGACTAACACCTCTATGGGAGCCCACCATGAGTTGTGGTGGATCGTATAGCCCATACAAGGGTCTGTAGTAACTGCCTTAGCCACACAATGGCTTTTAAGCTAAGGGTACCTACCATGAGCAACTTTCACGGCCAGTGCTGAGTACCATGAGCCGTGAAAGGCTTAGTGGTGGGCCACTTGATTTTGAAATCCACCATAAGCTAAGTCATGCCATGTACAAGGCTAAGTCACATCTATAGGTAGCCTTCATGGCTCTTGGACCCCTTCACGACTCATGGAGGTGACTATTGAGTGTCACCATCGAGCCGTCAAGGGCTCAGTGGTGGAAAAATTGGTCTTGAACTTCGCCATAAGCCACGTATTCCATGTACAAGGCCAAGGGACACCCCTAGGCAGCCTCCATGGCTCGAACCCCTGACCATGGAGTGTCATCTTAGTCAAAACATCAAAAATTCTCAATTCAAGCTTCATTAAGGCCTCCCAAGGTCCGACTCCTTACAGTTACTAATCTGGATTCTAAGAAATGATTCTTCTAACAAAAAAGGTGAAAAACATATATGTGGATGATTTAGATTCTATATAGGGAAATGACCTTACATTTCTTAGTGTTGAAAGTGAGAATGTAGAACTTTGGCATAAAATATTTAGTCATGTAAGTTCTTCATTGCTTAACAAACTTATTGTATGGGACCTGGCTCGTGGGCTACCAAAATGAATTTTGCAGAAGATAAAGTTTGTAAAGCATGAGTTAAAGGAAAGCAGAATAGATCCTCATTCGAGTAAAAGAAGCAAGTCAGTACTACCAGACTACTAAAGTTGATTCATATGAATCTATGTGGACCAGTGAAGATTCAAGGTAGAGGATGAAAGTACATTTTGGTAGTAGTGGATGATTACTCAAGGTTTACTTAGACCATGTTCTTAAGGTATAAGGATGAATTCTATGATGTATGTATGATCTTTGTAAGATGATACAAACAAACCTCGAGTATAAGGTAGCAGGGATAAGGTTCGACCATAGAATTGAGTTGGAAAATGCAAAGATGGACTTTTTTAGCACAGAAAATGGAATCCATCATAATTTCTCAACTCCCTCTCCCAAGAAAAAAGGTATGGTAGATAGGAAAAACAAAACCATGGTAGATATTGCCAGAACAATGTTGATAGATTCTGGACTTCCAAAGAATATTTGGGTTGAAGCTTTAAATACTAAGTGTTATCTGACAAATAGATGCTTCATCAAATCTATTCTCAACAAAACACTTTATGAACTGCTCTACAGCAGGAAGCCTAAAGTAAGTTACTTAAGAGCTTTCGGCTGCAAATGTTTAATCTGAACAATGGCAAGGAAGACTTGGGGAAATTTGATGTAAGAAGTGATGAAGGTATATTTATTAGTTACTCAAATTCTAGCAAGGCTTATAGGGTATTCAACAAAAGGACATAATACATTAAAGAAAGTGTCCATGTAATCTTTTATGAGTCTGGTGAACTTGAAAAATTAAAATATTAAGATGATGCTGAATTTAAAGAACTGTTACAGTTCCATAGGGATGGTTTCAATGCTGATTAAAGTGGTGAAAGAAACTTGAAGCAAACTAATTTTGATTTTGATGTTTCATATGATATAGGTGTTCCTGATGGGGGACCTGCTCCTGAACTAGTTGTTGATAATAAACAAAGCACTACTGAATAGCCTAAAAATACAAATGATGGAGAAGTTAGTGTGGAAAACAAGGAATAAAGTCAAGCTCCCAAAACATCATCATGGAGACTCAGATCTATCTATCCCTTAGATAATATCATCTCACCTTTGGACTCTAGAATTCAAACTAGATCCAAGATGAAGAACATGGTCGCATTTTCAGACTTTATCTCTTCTATTGAGCCTAAAATAGAGAAGGAGACCCCTAAGAGGTTGATTGGTTGAATCCATGCAAGAAGAGTACCATCAGTTTAGAAGAAGTAAGGTGTTGGACATAGTCCTCGCACCATCTGATAGAATAATCATTGGAACTATGTGGGTCTTTAGGAAAAATCTAGATGAACATAGAGATATTACTCAAAACAAATCAAGGTTGGTGGTTCAAAGTTATAACTAGGAAGAAAGAACTGATTATGATGAGACATTTTTTCATATTGTAAGAGTAGACGCCATCAGAACTTTTATAGCTTTTGCAGCATTCATGGGTTTCAACCTCTATCAAATGGATGTCAAAAGTGCTTTGTTTAATGGATACCTAAAGGAGGAAGTGTTTGTCAAGTAATCTCTTGGGTTTGAAGATGTTGATCATCCCAACCATGTGTTCAAACTAGACAAGGCCATACATGAAACAAGCACCTAGAGCATGGTATGAGATGTTGTCCAAGTTCCTTCTGGAGAATAGGTTCAAAAGAGAAAAATTGATCATACATTACTTTTGAAGACAAGAGGAAGGGGCATGCTCATAATTCAAGTCCATGTTGATGATATTATCTTTGGTGCTACTTCTGCTTATGTGTGGTGAATTCTCAAAGCTGATAGGGAGTGAATTTGAAATAAACATGATGGGTGAATTGAGTTTCTTTTTAGGTTTGCATATTAAATAAACTCCTACAGGAACCTCAATTAGTCAAGAGAAATTCTTTAAGGATTTACTAGAGAAATTTCAAATAGAAGATGCAAAGCCTATTGATACTCCTACGGAAATAAATTCCTATCTCGATATTGATGAACCTGGTCCAGTGTTAATGAGACTATGTATAGAGGTATCATAGAATCATACTATGTTTGACTGCAAGCAGACCAGATATCGTATTTAGTGTTGGAATGTGTGCAAGGTTTTTATCAAATCCAAAAGAGTCCTACTTGAAGGCTTCTAAAAGAATAGTGAGGTACTTGAAGAAAATGTAGGACTTGGTCTTATACTATCCTACAGGTGATATTTTGAGCTGATTGATTATGTTAATATTGACTATGTTGGCTATCAAGTAGATAGAAAGAGCACTTTTAGAATGGCTCACTTTCTTGGATCATGTCTTGTATCTTGGGAAACCAAGAAATAAAATTATGTTGCTCTTTTAACTGTTGAAGTTGAGTATGTAGCTACTGCCTCTTGTTGTGCCAAATTGTTATAGATAAAATAGCAACAAAAGCATTTTGGTGTCACCACACACCCTATTTCATTATTGTATAACAACACAAGTTCTTTAAACATGGCAAAGAATTCGGTCCATCACAAAAGGACCAATCATATTGATGTGAGACATCATTTTCTAAGGGACAATGTTGAAAAAGGAATATCTGCATGCAATTTTGCAAAACTGAAGATTACATTGCATATATTTTCACAAAGGCTTTGAGTAGGAATCAATTGAGAAGATCGAGTTGAAGCTAGGCATGTTGAAGATCTAGTAAATCCTTGGTTTTGGAGCAAATCAACTTCTTTTTTGCTATGATTAGAAATGCAGTTATGCTATTATTTTTGTAATACTTGTTGTGACAAAATCAACTCATGTACTTATTTGCAAGTATGCATACATAGTGATTTGATAGGAGAAAATAAAGTCAAAAAACAGTTCAAGCTAATCATCTGGATCTTTAGAAAGGGTCCTGGTCCCTTCTCAAAAGGTTAACTCTCTTTACATTATTTTTAATCCTCTTTTGAGAATCATAGGTAATGCTCTATGTCAGCTTTTTGTTAGTTCACAAAAATTCCATCAACGTTGAAAACCTAATCACCGCTTACTTTTTTCCAAGGAAGCTAATTTCTTTTTACTTTGTCCTAATTTTTTTTAAAAAGAAGGTCCTAAAAATTCCTTTGAACCTCTTTCTTTTCAAAATCTCTTCCAAAATCTTCACTCTTCTTCTTGAGACCTTTGTAAGTTAGAAAATTCTTACAATGTCTTAACCTGATGATTCAACTCAAAAAATGCTAGATGCTCTAGATGAGATAGAAGAATCAAAAGATTTTTCCTCTGAAACCCCTTCTTCTTTGACAAACGCCTCAACCATTCTTACAGAGAAGAAAATCCTTGATTCGCAAAAAAAAGGCCCCAAGTTCATTCTATGAAAAGAACCCAGTTCCATATCTCAATATCATCCAAAATATTTTTCCTCTTGAATTAGATCCACCAACTCTCATTCTTGAGAATGAAAAAGTTGGTTCTCCAATTCAAGCTAGTCCCTCTCCTATTGATTCATCTGACTTTACTGTAGAAGGAGACATTCTAAGTGACAACAAGGTTGAGCCAAATATTCTAGCTGCTAGTGAAGAAATATAGAACAAAGTTTATTGGAGATGAAAAAGAATATGGACACACCATTCTCTAAGGAAGGCTTTGAGACGTCTCAGGATTCAATGGGCAATCCTATATCAAAAATCATTACACCTCAATGTATTTCTTCTATTGCTAACTCTGTGCTTGTCGAGGATGAAGAAGATAGTAAACCTTTGTTTTGGAGAGTAAGGAGAAGGATGGTTCCCACTTCTTGTAAAGGGAAAGAAAATGCAATTAAGGAAGAAAAGTTGAAGAATAGAAGTCCCTATCCCACTAGGGTACTACTCAAAAATTGATAAGTGTAGTTATTAAGTCAAGTAAAGTTTAGACCTCTACTCAAAGAAGGCTGAGAAAAAGCAAGGTAAGTGGGACCTGGTCCTTCAGAATGAAATGATCAATCCAGTCCAAGGTGGACATGAAACTGAATCTGGTGATATTACTAAGGATGTTGAGAACCGAAAGAAAAAGGAGTTGGAAAAGGACTATGTTGGTGAAAGAAAACAACCCCACAGGAGAGTGAAAGTAACAGCAAAGAATGTGCGAGAAGATACTAATAAATAAGAAAAGATTAGTGAAAAGAGGACCTGGTCCTAATAAAAAAAAGAGAAAATTGAACCTATCTTAACTAGAGAAGAAAAAGAGATTTGTGTTGAAAACCCAGAAAGTGCTTGACAGAAAGTCTTTGACCCAGAAATTAGGTCTAAGTCTAGTATGTGTGACTTGTCTGATGTTGTGGAATTTCTAACTTAGACTCGTTTATTTGTTAAAAATAGCCCAATGTTTCATGAGGATTAAGTGAGAGAGTTTTACTACAATATATAGCTTTTAGATGATGGGAGTTTGAACACTTAAGTGGGAGAAAAAAAGTTGTAATTGGATGAAATTTTGTTGGGTGAAATTATAGGTGTTCCTATTGAAGGTATTAGGTCTGTTGTTAGAAAAATGTGTTCAAAAGGTCTTTTTGAATGAGTATGGCAACCTGCCAAACTTAAGCAGAGCTGGTACTCCTAAGAAATTTCTAAAAGGAGTTTATCAACTCTTATTCGAGTTTATTAACAAGGTAATTTTTCCACGATCTGAGAAGAGTACTGTAGCTTTTGGGCCAGATTTGTTCATGATTGAGTCACTCAATAAGTTCAAAGTCATAAACCTACCTTCCATCATCCTAGAGGACATTCACAAAATATCACTATTAAAGATGGAAAGCATGGATAGGTTATGGATTTCTGCAAACAAAGGTGTTCACTTACTTTGGTATTCCTCTTGGTATTGGTGTAAAGGGGACCCTACAAAGAAAGTTTACTTTGAACACTCTTATCAAGTGTGAGTGCATTAAAGGGAGAACTGGACAAGTGAGTAGAGTATCTAAGGTCCTGAAAAAATAAGAGTATCTAAAGAAGGAATTGGAGAAACTGACTACTCTTTTGAGTAAAAAGAGATGCTAACATTTCTCTATTGAAATCTCAACTGGTTCTGGCGAAATTTGAGGGACCTAGTATAAAGGAGGTCCTCATGTTGAAAACTCAGAATAAGAACCTGAATGTTCTAGTGTGAAGTGGACCATGAAACAAAAGTTTACTTTGAACACCCTTATAGAGTATGAGTGCATTGAAGGGAGAACTGGACAAGTGAGTAGAGTGTCTGAGCTCCTGGCAAAACTAGAGGATTTGAAGAAGGAAATGGATAAAGTGACTATTCTTTTGAGTAAAAGAGATGCTAAAATTTCTTTGTTGAAAGCTCAATTGGTTTAGGCAAAATTTAAGGGACCTGGTACAGAGGACGTCCTCATGTTGAAAACTCAGAATGAGGACCTAAATGCTCTAATGTGAAGTGGATCATGAAACAAAAGTTTACTCTAAACACCCTTATCGAGTATGATTGCATTGAAGGGAGAACTGGACAAGTAAGTAGGGTATCTGAGCTCCTAGCCAAACAAGAGCATCTAAAGAAAGAATTCGAGAAACTGACTACTCTTTTGAGTAAAAGAGATGCTGAAATTTCTCTACTAAATGCTCAACTTATTTAAGCGAAATTTAAGGGACCTGGTACAAAAATATCCTGATGTTGAAAACTCAGAATGAGAACCTGAATGCTCTAGTGTGAAGTGGACTGTGAAATAAAAGTTTACTCTACACACCCTTATCGAGTGTGAGTTTCTTAAAGGGAGAATTGGACAAGTGAGTAGAATGTCTAAGCTCCTGAAAAAACAAGATCATATGCAGAAGGAATTGGAGAAACTGACTACTCTTTTGAGTAAAAGAGATGTTCAAGGCTTAATCGGTTCAAGAAAAAATTGAGGGGCCTGGTATTGAGAAGGTCCTCATATTGAAACTCAGAATGAGAACCTGAATGCTCAGGTCGCATATGTTAAAGGAGCAATTACTCAATTATCATGTTGAATATGTTGCCCATCTCTCTCAAGTCATCCAGTCTCTTACCTTGAAAAAGACCCTACTCCTAAAACTTGTCAAATCCTCTATCTTTTTCTTTTTATCTTTTGTTTTCAAGTAGTCTAGTTTGATTCTATCATGAAGGGATTGTTGTAATTTTTATATTAAAAATCTTTTGGTTAAGAATGAATAACTTGTTTTGCTTTCTCTCTTTGATTCCTCTAATTCTTTTCATTTATGCTTGTGCTATCTACCAATGCTGATTTTTTCACACTTGTGTTATATTAATTATGAGTTTGCTGTCAATTCTTTTTTATAATGAAAAAAGGGAAAATGATATTCTTTCAAAATCAACCAAATAAGAGTGTGTGTGACAGGGGGAACTAAAACAGGGAGCTTATTAGGGAGAATTTGTTGATAGGGGGAACAAGTATGCTGAATATGCTGAAATGTGGTCAAGCACCTTACTAGACATCTCATGGGTTTGTCATCATCAAAAAGAAGAAAAAATAATATCATGAAGTTTTGATGATTTAACAAACTATGGGAACAGATGAGGGACCTGATCCCATGAGTGTTATGTACCTGAAAGTGACACCTGACAAACAGTACACTTACAGTCTGTTATTTGTGGGTGCACATTTGCCTACTCTGTAGTAGTTATTTAGCCAATAAAATTGATCCAAATATTGATAATGTTGGGTGTATATATCCAACCTTTCTTATGAAGGAAGCTTGAGAGTTTCTACACATATTGAGTGAGTGTTTTTGGTGAAGATCTCGAGTAGTACACTTAGCAAAATCAGAGGTGCTTTACTTTGTGTACTTATTGTTCTTATTGAGTGTTTGCATCTTCTAAATCAATTCATATTCTATAAAGTGATGTTATAATCAGTAAGCCTTTGCTCTTCAGTGTAGAGTTCATAGCTAGAGTTAGCTATGGGGAATGTTGAAGTCTAAGTTTACTAGAGTTAGTTAATTTAGTGGATAGCGGAGTAGCTACTTAGTTGCTCGAACCTGTGGTAGAATTATCACAGTGAGGGAAAAGGAATTTAGAGTTAAATTCCTTGATTGCAAGAGTTTGTAGTTGAAAACATTACTCCTTTGAAGTTAATGGAGTTGAGTTGAAATTTTGTGAGTACAGGTTGTGGTTTTCTCCTCCCTTGACTAAGGAGGGTATTCCATGTAAAGCAACTTGTGTAATTTTACTTTGCTGTTTTACTGTTTTTTAATTTTTTTATTGATTGTTATTCTGGCGAGGGACCTGGTCAAATTACACTCAGTGGACGTATGCGTTCCATCACTAAATCACTCTATTCAGGAATTCTCTCCTTTACTAAACCCTCTCCGACTTTGTTACCCTTTCACGCATCTTTTTTTTAATCTATAGGTCATTTTCACACAAATAGATTTATGCCCTTGAAGTATGTCATTCCAAAGGGTTGTTGTTTTATCCATCTTTTTCATTCGGTGCCTGCATTGCATCAAAAAAATTTCATCTTCGATCGTTAAATACGCGATCGTATGTGGCCACAGATAACCCATGTTTTCTAGGGAATAGAAGATTTGCTTACATCACCCTGCCAATTCTGATTATTTGATATTATGATGTTGGCTCATCAAAAAATTTCTCCATGCAATTCTCTCCACAAGAAAAGTTAAGAAGTGTTTTCATGACATTGTGTAAGCTCTCCAGGAAAGTGTGGACCAAATGCACCATATTTAGTTTCAGCTCAAAGTGTCGGGTAATGTTAGGCTTAGACCTATCTTCTTAATCATCTCATTGTTTCACATGTTTTTGTATCATTCGACATTGGTCATATTAGGAACGGAAGTTTCCCTTTTTGCCTATTGAAATTGAAGGAATGTGTCGTTTGTAAAAACAAATCGAATCTGGTTAAACTTGATCATGTCCATTTATTAGCTCAATCCATCAAAAATTGAGCTGATATGTAACTAAAACTAGCTCATGAGAAATATTATCAATATATTTTAAAAAAACTTTTCCTAATTTGATATCATAATAAAGGATATTACTTTATTAGGTAATAAAATATTTTAAAAAAATAAATAAAATAATTATATTTAGTAAAAATTGAACTAAGTTAGATCTTAACTCGTTTTATGACCCATTACTTGACCAGAGCAAATTTGAGTTGTGTTGAATCTTGACCCATTTATTATCTTGAACCATTATGACTTTGACCTAATCCGCTTACTTATCACCCCCTAATACAGACCATTTTTTGCACATTAGGAATAGCACATGAATTAGAAACAGTCCTCAAGTCCAGTTCTAAAGCACAATGTAAGATTCAAATCATCCATTACAACAGGTCTCCAGCATTGACTAAGGGAATGTTGGTGTTTTTATCAGTTTTGCTCCACGCTCACCAGTGGAAAAGTTAAAAGGCTCATTTACATAAATAATATATTTTTTAACTTAAATTACGAGTTTTAGTATGATTTTAACTCTTACTAAATATATTATATTTTTATTACTTTTTTTCTTTCTCTCTCTCTTTCTTTTAAAAATATTAATTAATTATTTTACTTTAAAATTTAATTTTTGATTGAATATTACGCAAATGATATTCTTATTATTCTTTAAACTAGAAGATTTGTTTTACGTAAATACATATATAATGCACTGACGTAATTTTAATATATTAGTATATAAACTAATTTAAATAGTATTTACATATTTGAAATTCAGATATAATATTTTTTGACACCATTAAAAATATAAATAAATAAAAACTACAATTGTAGTACATTTTGAATTTGATACTTCATATGTATTATAGATATTTTTAATGTACGTGGAGAATATAAGTAATATATTTTTAGTATAATAATTATTTTGACATCATTACTAAGGAGAAAAAAATAACTATAGTACGTTTTAAATTCAGTAAATAATAAATATTATAAGTATTATGTGTGAATTTTAAATATTTCAGTATGATTTAATATATTTTACATTATTAGAAAATGTATTATATCAATTGAAATAATAATATCAAAATTCATATCAATCAGTAATTTTAAAAATGATGAGTTGAATGGGGAGTGAGAAAGAGAGAGAAAAGGGAATTTAAAAAAAAAAAAGACGCCAACCACAGAAAAGAAAAGAAAAAGAGAAGAAAGAGAAAGAGAAAGAGAAAGAAACGGAGAGAGAAGAAGAGAAAGAAAGAGAAGAGATTTCTTGTAATTTATTTATAAAATATGTTATAAACCGTAATTAAAAAAATACCCTAAAAATTATATTTGATATATAATATATTATTTATATAAATACTCTAAAGTTAAACCCATAAGTATATGATCTGTCAATCTGCTTAAGTTTGACCAACTCATTTTTAATTCAATTCACTTTAGCTCTAACGGCGTCAGTTATAGTGATCCTGCTATTGTGAAAAAATATGCTAGACGTGTTCAACTCATTTCATTCCATCTAAAAATTGAGCAGATATATAGCTCAAATTAGAGTTGATTAGTCCAAAATGACCCGTTAGAAACTTTATCAAAATATTTTTAATAATTTTTTGTAAAAATTATATATAACATACTGTAAAAGACTAATTACCATCTATCCATACTCTTTTTAATATTACCATAATCCCTTAATTTATTAAGCACACATATACATTAATTCACTATCCGGATACAAAATTTTGCCTCATTAATTAGCAGTTTCAATAGAGTTAAAAATAAAAAAAATCTAAAATAGAATTAGGTATGCCTAAAATTACGTATACCTAATAGATGTGAAACTTTTTCATTTGTAATAGCCTTTGAAAATTTATAATCCACAAGAAAAAAGAAAAGTTTTTTAGCTTCTTTTGTCGATTAAAAAAAGTTATTAATAAAAGTAGAAAACTTTTGTATCAGCATCTAAAACTTTTGTATCAGCATCTTCTTGAAATATGTTTGATACAATATTTTTACTTATTTCATTTTTTGTCACATCTACAAGAGAGATGTTAAACAAAAAATTTCTTGGTATGCATAAAAAAATGAATTAAATACATTATATACGGCCTACACAATGACATCAACTGATTGAGTCAAAATAAATAAGGATATTATGGGGTTCTGTATAACGTACAAAATAAATGCTCAGTCAATGTTTGTGATATATTAATACATGATGAGGAATATAATACAGTGAACTCAACCATCTGTGATAAATTATGTCTGGAACCTTGAATAAGATACAATTTTACTACTTATTAATGAGGGAATAAGGGAGCAGCTTTCGGTTGTGATAAATTATGTCTGGAACCTTGAATAAGATACAATTTTACTACTTATTAATGAGGGAATAAGGGAGCAGCTTCCGGTTGTCCTGCTTGCTTCAGCTGCTTACTACTTCGCCTTTATTATGTAGGGCCAATACTAAATATTTCGTAGGCTTTTTAATTTAATCTTTTCAGGACAGCTGCGTACTGACGTGTCTGCTTCAATTACTTCATAATATTTCTTTAGTTGCTTCAATCATAATTTTACAGTAACTTTTAAAATATCGATAAAAAATCTATCGGATGCCATATAAATGGAGACTAAACAATAATTTATATTGGCTGTTTGCTTGAGCACCTTCCAGCGAGCCAGCAAAAAATATTTTACGGGCTTTTTAATTTAATCTTTTCAAGGCAACTGCATATTGATATGTGTCACACCCCGCCCTGGGGGTCGTGACCCGTGCCCGCTAAAGGCACACAAACACATATTAGGCCAAATTCCTTAATAACCTAGTCCGAAATTCTACAGAAATTTCGGCAGAGTTTCCTCTGTTT
>JAOTQJ010022825.1:0-15696 GCA_025642045.1 Solanum sejunctum | reverse complement strand
TCACGGACCGTGTAGTGTTACACGGATCGTGTACTGGTACGTCCCACCTCACTTAGACTAGATAATGTTGTTGGCCACCACACGCCCAGGTGATACAGCCCGTACGCCTTCACACGAGCCATATAAGACCACACTGCCCGTATGGGTACCCGTGGGGCTTTATTGCACGGGAGGGTCTCATGGAAACGATCATAACTCCTTTATCCGACATCAGAATGAGGTGAAACAAAGTGAATTGCAAATCTGACATGTCTAGTGCCACCCAGTTCCAAATATGCTAAGAGTTATGCTTGTTCAAAGTTGACCCTTATATGACACAAGACCTAAAACTCAACTTAGAGGTAAGTCTTGAACTCGTTTAGGTACTAGGAGTCTCCTAAGAGTCGAGTACATGACCAAAGTAACCAAATGAGGCTTGAAACATGGATACACAAAACCATAAAGTTACAACGTGTCACAATATCTCCACCTTGGGAACATTCATCCCCGGATGTAAAAGATACGTACACAAGGAGGGTAGCTATGAAGATTTTTAGCCTAATATGGATGTAATAAAAGTATCTAAACATGATTTTCAAAAAGGTCTCAACATGAACATCAAAATTTACCATAAAACCTTTCCCATATAAACATGAATGCATCAATGGCTTAACGCCAGAAATTAAGACTTGAAATCGCATAGGGGACATAGGATTAGTACTTTAGGCTTGAGTGGAGTGGAAAAGATAAGGGTGTCATTTTTGCATATCCGTTTTGGCCTCCGATGTAGCACTTTCGACTTGTTGGTTCCTCAAAAGGACCTTAATGGATGTGACCTCCTTGTTCCTCAATATCTTCACTTGCCTATCTAGAATCCGGATCGGGACCTCCTCATAAGACAAGTTATCCACCCACAACCTCAAGTGGCACAATGGCATTAGGATCACCACATATTTCCTCAACATAGAGATATGGAACACCGGATGAACCAAGTTTATTTCACTAAGGCAGCTTGAACTCATAAGCTACCTTGCCGATCCTCTTCAAAACCTCATAAGGACTAACGTACCTTGGACTCAATTTCCCCTTTTTACCAAAATGAACCACACCTTTTACGGATGTGACCTCCTTGTTTTTAAATCGACATAAGACTTTTTATGACTTTGGGCCATTCTTAACCTTTCCCTAATCATCCTAACCTTCTCAAGAACATCCATAACTAGATCCGGTCCTAATAAGGCCACCTCTCCAACCTCAAACCAATCGACTGGTGATCTACATTGCCTCCCATAAAGAGCCTCAAAAGGGGCCATACCGATGCTACAGTGAGAACTATTGTTGTATGAATGAAATCAAAGGTAGATGGTCATCCAAACTACCTTCCAACTCTAATACACATGTCCTAATAATATCTTCAAGGTTTTTAATTGTTCTTTCGGTTTGGACATTCATTCGGGGATGAAAGACTCTACTAAGGTGAACATTTGTACCAAAACCCTTTGGAAAGACCTCCAAAAGTGTAAAGTGAATTGTGCATCCCGATCTGATATGATGGATAAAGGAACCCCATGTAACCTCAGTAACTCATGGATGTATAACCTTGCATACTCTTCGGACCTGTATGTGGTCTTAAGCGGTAGAAAATGAGCAAATTTTGTCATCCTATCAACCACTACCCATATGGAATCAAAACCTTTTCTAGTCTTGGGTAATCCAACCACAAAATCCATATTAATACTCTCCTACTTCCAATTAGGAATATCTATATCTTGGGTTAGGCCACCCAGCTTTTGATCTTCGGCATTGCCTTGTTGACAACTATGGAAACCGAAAGCGAATTTGGCTATGTCCCCCTTCATGCCTCCCCACCAATACACATCCCTCAAGTCTCTATACATTTTTGTAGAACCGGGATGGATAGAATAAGAGGAATTATGGGCTTCACCAAGAATTCTCCCCCTCAAACCATCAACAAAAGGCACGCACAACCTAACTTGATATCTAAGGGCCCCATCTCCGGCCCCATCTCCCCATTGGGAGAAAACCTCTATCTTTCCATATTTAACCAAAGCCTTTAACTCAAGCAAGGAGGAGTCTAGATCTAGTTTTTCTATCACCTCATTAACCAATGAAGATTTGGAACAATCAACCACAACAACACCACTACCCACTTCTTCCAACCTCACCCCCATCCTAGCCAATCTATGCACCTCCCTAGACATCTCCCTATCACCACATCTACACGAGCTAGGTTACCCATAGACACCCGACTCAACATATCCTTAATAAATTTGCCTTAACCGGGTGGTAATGCACACTCATGTCAAAGTCCTTAAGAAGTTCTAGCCACCTTGTTTGCCTCAAGTTGAGATCTTTTTGAGTGACGACATATTGGAGACTCTTATGATCGGTGAAGACATCAACATACACCCCATACAAATAATGACGCCAAATCTTTAATGAAAACACTATGGTGGCCAATTCAAGATCATGGGTAGAGTAGTTCTTTTCATGCACTTTGAGTTGCCTAGAAGCATAGGCTATGACCTTACCATTTTGCATAAGCACACAACCCAAACAAACCCTAGATGTATCACAATACACGACAAAACCCTCAAGGCCATCTGGTAGTGACAATATAGGAGCGGACACAAGTCTATTTTTCAATGTTTGGAAGCTTTCCTCACATTCATCGGTCCAAACAAACTTAACCTTCTTTTAAGTCAATTTTCTCATAGGGGAAGCAATGGAGGAGAACCAATCCATAAATCTGCTATAGTAACCCACAAGGCCTAAGAAGCTCTTAATATCCGATGGGGTCAATGGTCTACGCCAATTCCTAATCATATCAGTTTTCATAGGATCCACTTTTATACTATCCCTCGATAACACATGACCCAAGAATGCAACCTCCTTTAACCAAAATTCACACTTTTCATATTTAGCATACAATTTCTCTTCCTGTAATATTTGCAACACAACCATCAAATTCCCCATATACTCCTCCCTACTATGTGAATAGATCAAAATATCATCAATGAAGACCTCAACAAAGGAATCAAGGTAGGGTTTGAAGACCATATTCATTAAGTCCATGAAGATGGATGGTGCATTGTTTAACCCAAAAGACATCACCACGAATTCATAATGCTCATATCTAGTCCGGAAGGATGTCTTGGCAATATCACACTCCCTCACTTTCACTTGGTGATACCCGGACCGAAGATCAATCTTAGAGAAAAAGCTAGCCACTTGCAATTGGTCAACCAAGTTATCTATCATTGGAAGAGGATACCTATTCTTTATAGTGACCCTACTAAGTTGCCAATAGTCAATTCACATTCTAAGTGACTCATCCTTCTTCTTTACGAACAACACCAATGCACCCCAAGGTGATTGGCTAGGCCTAATAAATCCCTTCTCGAACAAATCCTTCAATTGCTCTTTTAACTCCTTCAACTCCGCCGGTGCTATGCGATGAGGGGGAATGGAGATAGGTTGAGTGTCGGGAAGGAGCTCTATGCCAAAATCTATCTCCCTTTCGAAAGGGACACTGGGAAGGTCATTTGAAAATACATCAAGAAACTCATTTACAACCGGAACCAACTCTATGGAAGGGACTTTGGACTCAATATCTTTGACTCTCACAAGATGATACATACACCCCTTGGAAATCAACCTATGGGCTTTAATGCATGAAATGAATCTACCTTTTACCATCATGTCATGACTTTCCCACTCAAAGGCAGGTTCATTTAGAAAGTGAAACTTGACCCTATGAGTTCTGCAATCAATAGAAGTATAGTATGCATGCAACCAATCCATCCTAAGAATAACATCAAAATCAACCACATATAATTCAACAATATCATAAGGTAAGATTTTATGAAAGATGCAAACTGGATAATTTCTATACATTTTCCTAGCAATAATTGATGCACCTATAGGAGTACACACCTCATAGGTCTCATGCAACAACTCTGACTCAACATGAAACTTTTTAGAAACCAAGGGTGTAACAAAGAAAAGGGTGGAACTCAGATCAATCAAAGCATATGCATCAAGATCAATGATTTTCAACATACCGGTAATAATGTCGGAAACATCACCAACCCTTTGCCTCTCATGTAGAGCATAAAACCAGTTGTGCCTTTAGGCTCCACCTTGACGGCCACCTCTACCTAGTGGAACCATATTTTCGCCCGAGCCCTTACCACGGCTTCTTGGACAATCTACCTTCTTGTGACCAAGCTCCCAACATTCAAAGTACGCATTAGACCCCTTCAAACATGGACCTTCATGCTTCCTTCCACATTTAGGACATACCTCTATCGGAGCCACTCCACCCACACCTTGAGCCCTAAGGAAGTTATTAGTAAATCCCCTATTAGTAGTATGGGAAGACCCTTGGCGTTGCTGAAATGTAGCACCACTTTGGAACTTACCCCCAAATCGAGCCCTCTTGGCCTCATGGCCCCTCTTCTTTCTCCACTTCTCTTCTTCCATTTGCTCACCATAGGTCATCAACCGAGGCAAGTCTATATCACTAATAAGCAAAGTAGACTGGCATTCTTCACTTCCCAAGTCAGAAACCCCATAACAAACTAATTCATCCTTATCCTAGGATTGGCCACCAAGTGAGGAGCATACTTTGAAAGTTGATTAGATTTGAGGGCATACTCCATCACACCCATACCACCTTGTTTCAAATTCATAAACTCAACCAACTTTGCTTCCCTAATCTCAATAGTGAAGAACTGATTAAAGAAGGCCGACTAGAATTCCTCCCAAAGCACCACATGGCCATTACCCTTCTCACCCTTCCGTTGATCAAACCAAATTTGAGCCACCCCCTTGAGTTGGTACACCACCAACTCTGCCATTTCATTTGGTCCAACATCCATAATAGACAAGATTTTGTAGATTTCATCGATAACTTCATGTGGATCTTCATCCACCCTTAACCCATGGAAAATTGAAGGATACATCCTCATAAAATCCCTTACCCTAGCTCCCGAGGTAGTAGTATGAGGGGCTTGGGCCTTTTGTTGGACCTGGTTGGCCACAACTTGGTTAGGGCATCCCAGAATTCACCATTGGTAGGTTGCTCCTCGGGAGTTTGGACCCGTCTTTCTCTAATATTTGGCATGATCTAGCATAGCAAAGAGCAATCATTAGGGGGAAATACTTACCACCAATCTGTAGCACGACTTAGGACATGAAGAAGGGAAATATTTCCTATAATCCCTCATAGCCTCTTATCTATAGTCATGGCATGCTTCACAACCACGTATAGGACTCTATTTGGCATGGTGTGTTGGACTCCGAGGATCTATCAACCTAGTTCTCTGATACCATCTTTGTCACAACCCAAGCCTCAGTCCTAGACATGATCGGCGAATGGGGAACCCAAAAGAACCCCAAATAAGCCTCATAGCATATCATTACACATCCTTGGTCGCAGAATAATTAAATGGCATTTAAAGAACAGAAATAAGGGGAAAAGGGGCTAAGAGAGGACTTGTCATAACATAGAGTCAAGAGATATTAGAATCAACTCATGGCGTAAATACATAGCTCTGTCCAACAACACCTCTACTACATAGATAACGGCGGGGCCAAGAGATACAACCGGGCTCACCCTAACTGTCATAGGTAAACGATAAAGTAAAGTGAATCTTAATACATAGTTAATAGCAACATAGACTAAGGTCCTCGGAATGGAGGACTTACTGACAAGCTTGGAATAGCACTACCTAACCATATGGAGGAGGAAGATCAACTCGGGCATCAGTTCCTACATGATGACATCATGTGGGCAAGAGTATGCATTAGTATGTTTAAATGTACTAAGTATGTGGGATGCAATACAACAAGGAATAGGCATCATAATCAAAATACGTATCAATAGACAATAGGCATAATATAATAATATGGCATGTATGATCAAAGCTAGAGTAAAACATGCTTGAGTAAATCATGCTCATATAAAATATCATATTGAAGAAGAGACCAAGCTAGCTTTCCAACCTTGGTTGGTAGGATTATTGGGGTGTAACCATCATCAACCATGGAAGACTTAGACCCATCAAAAACAACAACATCGTCATAACCAACCTCACCCGCAATTTAGCAAATCTATACATCTCCCTAGCTATCTTCCTATACCACCATCCATACGAGCTAGGCTATCCATAGACACCAGACTCAAAGCATTCGCAACAACATTTGCCTTACCAAGAAGGTAATACACACTCACGTTATAATCATTGAGAAGTTCTAGAAACCTTCTTTGTCTAAAGTTGAGATATTTTTAAGTAAAGACATAGTGAAGGTTCTTATGGTCAGTGAAGACATCAACATGCACCTTATACAAATAATGATATCAAATCATTAATTCAAACACCATGGTAGCAATTCAAGATCATGGATAGGGTAGTTCTTTTCATGCACTTTGAGTTGTCTAAAGGCATAGCCTATGACCTTATCATTTTACATTAGCACACAACCCAACCCAACTCTAGATGCATCATAATATACCACAAAACCCTCAAGCTCATCTGATAGTGATAATATAGAAGCGAATTCAAGTCTATCTGTCAATGTTTGGAATCTTTTCTCACATTCAAAGGTCAAATCAAACTTAACCTTCTTTTGAGTTAATTTTGTCATAGAGGAAGCAATGGAGGAGAACTCATTTCAAGCTCTAAGTCTACTTCAATTCATTTAAAGGAATTCAAGGTTTAAGGTATGTGGGTCTTCATCCATGGATCTTTTCACCAATGGAGTCCATCCTTCCATTTTCCTAAAAATTTCATGTTTTCAAGTTGTATTACCTATGGGTATCTCCTATTATGGATTATGAATATAAATTATGTTGGGGTTTTACCAAATATTGATTTATTTTACATGAATGTCTATTTCAAGCTTCTTTCATGAATTGATTTGCCTATTGAGACTATGCATGTTTTGAGCTATGAAACTATAAACTATTATGAACTTTTTTGATAGATTTCAAGGTACGCTACATGAGGGTTTTACTACCATATTGGTGGGTTGATTTGCATTGAGTTTACTCATATTATTTCACTCCTGAATTTCATGATTTTGAACAAGCATTATGAACCCACCATGTGTTTGATAAAATGACATGAAAAGAATTCTCAAGTTATTAATGATCAATTACATGATTTACAAGTTAAGTGACTATATGATGATTAAGGGCTTCAAGCATTTATTGATTCATGAAAAGTATCTATGATGTTGCAAGTATCAAGTTTAGCCCTATTTCAAGATTTTTACCTATTGTGTGCCATTCATATTAAAGCAAGGGTTTATGTATAATTATTATCTACTGTCATGTTCAAATTAGGCTCACTAATAGAGGTCAAGCATGTTTATGAGCTACTCATGTTATATTACCATGTTTCTTACAAGTTATTCAAGTTATGACTATTTCAAGCATTTCATGGGATTTGATTTAATAACGATTGAGGCTTAAGATGGGGGCTCGACTCAAGGGGTCCTTATAAAAAGTCTTTAGTCTCTAAAATATGTGCCACATAGGATTATATGATATCCCTTTTATGGTTTCTTATGGATCCATCTAGTTACACCACACCTTGTCGGAGGGGGGGTTTGACATGTCTTGGATTAGGCATATTATCATGTATGGTTTACCTTGGCAAGTAGACCATACCTTGTCGAGGGGGTGACATGCCTCAATCACCTTGTCAAGGGGGTGACATGCCTCGATCACCTTACCAAAGGGGTGACATGCCTATTCCAAGTAGTAGCTCATTTGGTCTATTTTGGTTAAGGTCTCTTCCCACATATGTATTATGTATTATGCAAGTTGAATGATTTACAACCATGTTTTATTACAAGCATTGGTTAGGCATGCCATGCTGAGATTATATATATCCATTGCTTATGATTATGAGGGTGAGCCCAAGAAGTGTCTTGGCCCCCACTGCATTCTATGTTAGAGGTGTTGTTAGATACTATGATATATTTATGCTATGAGCTTGACTCTTTTATGCTTTTGTGATTATCAAACAATTTCCTTATTCTCTCTTCCCTTTGAAATATATCACTTGTTGATGTTTATTTGCTTCCGCGACCAAGGATGTGTGAATGATATGCTAAGAGGATTGTTTAGGGTCCCTTTGGGTTCCCCATTCGCCGTGTTATGTCTAGGTCCTAGGCTTAGGTCATGACATGAATAGTCCTTTCGGCTTCACTATTCATTTGTGGGTGAAATGTCATGCTAAGCTTGACTTTAGTACCAAGGCCCTTTTGAAAAGACTTCCAAAAGTGCAAAGTGAATTGAGTACCTCCATCCGAAATAATAGCCAATGAAATGCCATGCAATCCAATAAACTCATAAATGTACAACTTGGCATAATCTTCGTTCCCATAAGTTATCTTAACTGGTATAAAGTGATCCTACTTCATCATCTTATCAACAATAACCTATATGGAATCAAAATGCCTCTTAATCTTAGGCAAACCAATCACAAAATTCATTTTTATTTCTTCCCACTTCCAAGTAGGAATCTCAATATCTTGGGCTAGGCCACCAGGCCTTTGATGTTCGGCTTTAACTTGTTGAGAATTATGGAAAATGGCTACAAACTTGTCAATAGCTCTTTTCATGTAACCTCACCAATACACTTCCCTCAAATCTCCATACATCTTGGTAGAATCGGGTTGAATGGAACAAGATTAATTATAAGCCTCATTCAAGATCAAGTCTCTCAAGCTATCGATATCGGGCACACATAACCTACCTTGGTATCTAAGAATGAAAGGTTAAGGTCTTTTTTGAGTTTGACCTTATCCACCAAGGAAGAATTAGAACCATCTACAACCATGACACCTCCATTTTCAGCCTCAACTATCCTAACTCAAAATCTAGCAAATCATTGAACTTCTCTTGCCAATCCCTTCTTTCCATCATCGATATGAGGCCGTACTCTCCATGGACACTCTACTTAGAGCATTAGCCATAATATTAGCCTTGTTGGGATGATAATGCACACCCATATCATAATCTTTAAGGAGTTTGAACTATTTCTTTTGCCATAAATTTAGGCTCTTTAGGTGAACATCTATTGAAGACTCTTATGGTCGGTTAACACATCTACATGAACCCCCTATAAAAAATGATTCCATATCTTCAAGGAAAATACCACGGACGCTAGTTCAAGATCATAGGGGCATAATTATGCTCATACACCTTTTGTTGCCTAGAAGCATAGGCAATGACCTTGCCACTTTGAATTAATGAACACCCCAAACTAACTCTTAAAGCATTACAATACACCACAAACCCTGCTAAACCTTCTAGTAGGGCCATAATAAGAGTGGATGTAAGCTTATCTTTCAAACATTGGAAAATTTTTTCACATTCATCAGTCCATACAAATTTAGCCAACTTTTTTGTCAACTTTCTCAAACAAGAGGCAATTGAACAAAAACCCTCAACAAAATCTCTGGTTGTACCCCACCAAACCTAAGAAACTCCTAATATCCATGAGACTTAAGGGTCTAGTCCAATTTCTTACAAACTACGTCTTTTTTGGATCCACTTTAATCCCTTTACCTGACTTCACATGCCTTAGAAAGGCAACTTCCTTCAACCAAAATTCATATTTTTGAACTTGGCAAATAATCTTTCTTCCCTCAATGTTTGCACTGTAATTGTTTTACATGCTCCTCTTCACTCCGAGAATAGATCAAAATGTCATCTATCAAACTTGGCGAATAATCTTTCCTCCCTCAATATTTACAACACTACCCTCAAATATTTTACATGATCCACTTCACTTTGGGAATAGATAAAAATATCATCTGTGAATACCATTATAAACATATTGAGGTAGGGTTTAAAGACCCTATTCATAAGATCCATATATATTGTCGGAGCATTAGTTAGGCTGAAGGACATCACCACAAACTCAAAATGCCATTGGTCTTGTTCGAAAGGCCATCTTGGGAATATCACACTCCCTTCAATTGATGATACACAGACCGATGGTCAATCTTTGAGAGGTGGCTAGACCCTTATAGTTCATCAAATAGGTTATCTATCCTCAGTAGGGGTTACTTGTTCTTCACAGTGACCTTATTGAGTTACCGGTAGTCGATGCACATTCTAAGTGTGCTATCTTTTTTCCTTACATACAACATTAGCACACTATAAGGTGACTTGCTAGGTCTTAAGAAATCCTTCTTCAACAAATCCTTTAATTGGTCCTTCAACACCTTCAACTTCACCAAGGCTATGTGGTAAGGGGGAATAGTGGGTTAGGTATTGTGGAAAAGGTCTATATCAAAATATATCTCCCTTTTTGGAAGGGACACTGTGAATTCATTAGGAAAGACATCAATAAACTCATTAACCATTAGAACTGACTCAATAGGAAGGACATTAGACTCAGCATCCCTAACCCATATAAGATGGTATATGCAACTCTTATAAATCAACTCCCTATCCTTAACACAAGAGATGAACATCCCCTTAACCACAAAGCATGACCTACCTACTCAAGGATGGGCTCATTAGGAAGTTGGAACCTAACTTTGCGGGTTCTACAATCAATAGAGGCATGATATGCATGTAACCAATCCATCTCAAGAATGATGTCAAAATCTACCATGTCAAGTTCAACAAAATCACAAGGCAAAATTTTAAGCAACATGGACATGGGACAAGCCCTATTGACTCTTTTAGAAACAATAGACTCAACAATGGGAGTAGACACTTTAAAGGGTTTACACAATAACTCAAGACACATATAAAACCTATTAGCAACAAACAGAGTAATAAATGTAAGAGTGGCACCCAGATGTAATATAGCATACATATCAAGATTGTGGATCTTTAATATACCAATAGCAACATTGGGCGCCTCATGCACCCTTTGCGTCCCTTGAAGAGTATAGAAGAAATTATGACTTGGAGCATCTCCTTATTGGCCACCTTGTTCCCTTTGATCATCGTGAGTACCATCACCTTGGGGATGACCATCTCTACCCTTGTTTGGATAGTCTGTAATCTTGTGGCCCATCTTGCCACACCCAAAGCAAGCACTCGTGTTCTTCAAACATGCACCACTATGATTTCTTCCATATTTTGGGCACCTTGGTAGAGTCATCCCTCCATTGCCACCTTGAGCTCTAGGGTTGGTCACCCTATCATTAAAAAACTTTTGGCCTTGAGCATAATAGGACCCTTGACCCTAGAATTTGTGGCCTTGTTAAAAATGACCACCTTTAGCACCTTGAAATCCACCATCATAACAAGCCCTCTTGGACTGACCACTTCTCTTCTTCCTAGGATTCTCCCATTCGAGTTGCTTAGTATAAGTAATAAGCCTTGAGAAGTCCATATCTCTTATGAGCATAGTAGTGCGATATTTTTCATTGATCACGTCGGACACTCCTGACATGAGTTGTACATCCTTACCTTAGGGTCAGCGACCAAGTGAGGAGCATACTTTGAGAGGTTGTTGAACTTTAGGAAGTACTCCCTAAAACTCATAGAACCTTGCTTGAGGTTCATAAACTCCATTATCTTTGCCTCCCATAGCTCCATAGGAAAGAACAGGTTGAGGGAGATGACCTTGAACTCTTCCCAAGAAATGAGCTCTACATTCGCCCTCTCCCACTTCCATTGAACAAAATAGAATTGAGCAACGCCCTTTAGTTGGTAACCCGCAAATTCTGCTTTCTTCTCTAATTTTATCCCCATGATATCAAGAACTTTGTCCATCTCATTAATGAATTCCTAGGCGTCTTCTTCAACATTGGAGCTGTAGAACTTCGAAGTATTCATCCTTATGAACTCTCTCACCCTTGAGGTGTGGGTAGGAGCATGTGGAGCTTGAACTCCTTGGTTGGCCACGGCCATTTCCAATAAGGTGACTATATTTTGATATTCAACATGGCAAACCCTTTTTTCTCCTTTGGGGACCTATGGAGCCAGTGGAATCGGTTCACCCTCGGGTGTGAGAGCTCCTTTATCATCTCATCTTTGAGGCACAATCTAGAAGGGCAAATGACTATCCTTTAGAAAAAGAGAAACCTTAACTTAAGTTTGAAGTATGACATAGAATATGAAGAAGTGAATCATTTTTAAAATGTTTGATAGCCTTTTATTTATAGTTGTGGTGCGCTGGACAACAATGAACGAGACTCTACCTAACATGGTGTGTTGGATTTTTTAGGACAATTTACAAACCTAGTGTTATAATAAGCTTTGTCATGACTATTCCTCAGGTCTAGGTGCGACACAGCAAATGAAGAACTCAAATAAGCCTCTTGAGCATACATGGTTGTCGTGACCTGGACCTAGGGTCTAGAATTGACATGGCGAAAGGGAACCCAAGAGTCTCTAAACAAGCCTCAAAGTATCCATATTCATATCATAGGTTCAAAAATGTATAGCAATAGTTAACACGTAGTTCTAAGGGATAAAAAAGTAGAACTCACACTGTAGGGATATCATAGGGAAAGGAGTTAACGTGGATTCACATAACACGTAGCATATGACTCGCTCTACGGGAGCAATTCAGGACTTCGGATCTTTCATATCATAACATAAAAACACATTATATCACTCATATCAATCCATATAACTATATCTAAGAAATAGCCATACCCTAATCAAAATCGTTGAATACAATACATAGCATATGAACGTAAAAGATTCTACATGATATCCAACAATTACTTTAATCATCAGATAGGACGAGTGCCAAGGCATGTCTCGGGCTCACCCTTAAGGAAAATAACATAAACTAAACATCATAGGTAGAGGAATGGTTATTTGTCCTTGAAATATAGGACTTACCACAACAAGTGTCTCAAGATCCAACCTAGCCATTCTAGGTAGATGTAGATAGTCATCGGCCCCTACATAGTTAAATCATGTAGGCAAAAGTATGCGTTGGTACATTTGAATGTACTAAGTATGCAGGTATGCAATACATATGACTTACCAAATCTGCATCCAATATTAGATGGCAAGGGTACATAATATAGGAAGACATTATATACATCAAGAGATGTCATATAATAATATGCCATGAAATCCATGATGCATGAAATGCAATAATACTCATATATAGTAGGGATGGGACTATAACTAATATCTCAAACTAATGCAAGATATTACATGAATTTGCCCAATGTTTACGTCCCATCAGGTGAGAGATGATTATTTGCCAAAGGTAATCTATACCACACCTTATGACTCGATCATTCGATGTGATAGTCACCTTTCGTAAGACCTGGTCATTTCAGAAGTATTTCCATTTCATTTCATATCATACCAATGTACAACCATTATTTATGACCTAGCCATTTTGGTTATGGCTACCAATATACCTATGTAGGCACATAGTTCAAAGAAAGGGAGATGATCCTTGGGGATTGCCCTGATACCCCCAATCCATTCGGTGTTAAGTCATCATCCCACAGGAATACTTATTCATATACATGCTTTCAAAAGAGGCAATATTCATTTCAAATAATTTCAATGCACACTTAGGCTGAAAAGCTAAACATTCTTCATAATCATTTACACTTGGGCTCAAAAGCCAAATCATATTTCAATCCATACTTTTCACGTAAGAATAGCTCATTCGCTTAACAATATGGTGCAAGAACACAATATAATCCAAGAGACAATAACAATAGATATTTATGTGATCACATTCTTATCATATACATATAGTTGTGCTGAACTCATAGAAATCATTTTTCAGAAAACATAACCACCGATAATTCCATAAATTCCAATGCTCATGAATACACTTGCCATGAATGATATATGAATAGCAATAAGCAATATATATTCAATCCTAGATAAACTATTCAATATGAAATTCAAGTAAATCTATAATTTCATAAGTAAATCTATAACTAAAATTTACATTCAAATCACAATTTAGTTTGCCCATGCTTAAATCAAACTTTAAAGGTACAATGCATAATAAAATCTTCATAATAATCATGTATTGCAATATATTAGGGCTTAAATAAATTTACAATCAATAATAAAGCATAGCCTATACTTTAAGTGAATTTAATAAACAATATTCTTCAAACCGTATATTTAAAGTAAGCAACATTTCCATAAATCAAGTATAAAAGAGTTCTGTTCTTCTTGATTGAAAGGGACCAAGAATCAATACCACATACCTTAGATAATAGAGAAGATTTAAGAAATGTAAGGACTCAGATTTTCAAACTTTTTTTATGTTGTTTAAGGCTGTCATGGGCCCCCTATGTCAAGCCAAGTTCAAAGGATTTTTCGTTGGCTAAGTTCGACACAAGTACCAGTAAAAGGGGTCAACTTTAAACTAGCATAACTCTTAGAACTTTTGATACTGGTTATCTCACAATATGTCAAATAAAATTCCATTGAGTTTGTTTTAAAACACACTTGGTTTCACCTCATTCCGAGGTCGGATGAAGGAGTTATGATTGTTTCATGAGGCCCTTCCATGTACTGTTGTCACACGGACTGTTTGACTGCTAGTGTGGCCTTTGACGGGCCATTTGGGGTAGATGGGGTTGGAAAAGGCCATATATGGCACTGACAAAGGTGGTAAAACAAGTGGCATGGGTCATGAGGCTTACCATTGGTCATGAGAAGGGGCGTGAAGGTAAGACAGGCTTGGTAGGCATAGAGGTAAGTTTCAGGCTAAGGCATGGACCACGACCACCCATACAGGTCATGGAAGGTGCCATGAGTTGTGGCCCTTAGCATAGAGCTTAGGCAATATTTTCTAGCACCAAGTATGGTGCCAGGAGTCTCCATATTAATCGTGGAGGCCTCCGTGGTCGCAACGAGACTTCTTTTTCCAATCAATTTCCAACTTCAATTTTTTGACCAAGTACCTTATTATGGGCACTCCACATGACTCGTGGAGTGCACACGACCTGTGGGACCTTCCATGGTGCACCACTTTGCCAAATTTTCCATCAGATCACTAATGGTGTTTTCATAAATTTTATTTATTCTAATAATTATTTTAGACTTCCAATGCTATCTTAACCTTCCTAAAAGACCTAAATAATATTCCTAAGGATCAAACCTTATTACTCTCACCTCTAATATACTCTCAATTCTCTCAAGAGCCTCCACCAAGACCCAAACCCCAATTTCAAGGAAACTCAAGAACAAGTTTAGATTCCAAGACCCACTTCCAAGCTTTCATTTTTTCTCAACTCAATTTCAAGGAACTTAAAGTCTAAGATATGTGGGTTAATCCTTGACTTCTTTTCAAGCAAGGAAATCCAAAATTATTTTTAAGCAATCTCATGGATTTCTAGTTTACTTTAAATTGGGGTTTTGAAGATTATGAATCCTCAAATTCTAACTATGCATGGGTAGTATTTATTTGATGATTTTAATGTGATTTAAACTATTACATGAGGATTTTGTTTGGAGGTTATGTAGTTTCAAGTATGAATGTCCCTTTTAAGACTTCTAAATGAATGGGTGATTACACTATGAATTTAAATGTGGATTTAATTATGTTTTTGATTGAATTTCATCTTATATTGTTAATTAAGAATGAATCCTAATTACCCGTGTCATTCTCTCATTTTCCAAAGCATATGCATTTCATCTTATATTGTTGATTTAAGAATGAATCCTAATTACCCGTGTCATTCTCTCATTTTCCAAAGCATATGCAT
>JAOTQJ010022806.1:0-16706 GCA_025642045.1 Solanum sejunctum | reverse complement strand
TAGGACAAGCTCAACAAATATTGGGAATGCAGATCATTCGAGATAGGAAGAACCGGAGGTTATGGCTATCTCAGGAAAAGTATATTGAACGAGTGCTTGCACAGTTCAATATGAACAATGTCAAACCAGTTAGCATTCCATTAGCCAACCATTTCAAGTTGAGCAAGATATCGTGTCCCTCATCCAAGGAATATATTGGGGAGATGTCGTCAGTACCATATTCTTTAGCAGTTGGAAGTCTGATATATGTGATGATGTGTACAAGGCCAAATATTCTTATGCAGTTGGAAGGGTGAGTTGTTTTCTCTCTAACCCCAAGAAAGAGTATTGAGAGGCAGTAAAGTGGATTTTTAGGTACCTTAAGGGTACAATGAAATTATGTCTTTGCTACGGGGGAGTTGATCCAATCTTAGAGGGCTATATAGATGTAGATATGGTCGGAGACTTTGATAGGAGGAAATCTAATTTAGGATTTATTTACACTTTTGCAAGGGAAGTTATTTCATGGCAGTCAAGACTACAGAAGTGTGTTACTTTATCCACAACCAAAGCAGAATACATTGCTGCCACGGAAGCTAGAAAAGAGATGTTGTGGTTAAAGCATTATCTACAAGAATTTGGAATCAAGCAAAAGGAATATAAGGTATATTATGACAGCCAGAGTGCTCTGGATTTAAGCACGAACTCCATATACCATTCTCGTACAAAACATATTGATATTTGGTATCATTGGATATGCGAGGTGATGGATCGACAACTATTGAGACTAGTGAAGATCCATACGAAAGAGAATCCAGCTGACATGTTGACGAAAATGGTGACTCGAGAGAAGTTAGAGCTATGCAAAGATACAACTAGAATGCTTATTCTGGATATGGCTGGAGGGGGAGAATTGAAGAAGTTTAGCCACCATCTTGGACTATATTTTGGTCAAGATATTGCAGTCACCAAATAAGCCACCACTCCACCGTCAGGACACCATTTTTGAAGATAGAGTTTTTATTCACAGCTACCAATAATTGTTGACTCTTTTATCCCCCTTGTGATGTCACCAATGATATCTATGTGGGTATAATCTTCCCTATAAAAGGAGCTATTGAACTCCTCAAAAAACACACCAAAAAAAAAACCAAGATAAGAGTGTAGTAAAAGTGTGAGTTTGAGAGTTGTTTTGTAATCTATTCTTGTGAGTAATTGAATAAATTTTTTTCTCTCAAATTTGTGTTTACCAACGCTCAATTATTCTCTTAGGCTACAATATATATTAGGAATTGATTTAGCACTGTATTAAAATGAAAGTCGCTACAATAAAGAAACTGACCAGGACTAAAGTGAATATAGTCCTTGATTTATGAACTAGACCAAACATAACATACAAGAGGTTAACAACTCTATTGACTGGAATATTTGGTGACGACTTGGAGTAGCTTTCAATAAATTTATGATACACTCTTTGTGTTTTCTCCTCCATAACATTCTCTCTAGATTTAGACAACAAGAAATCATAAAAATTTCTTCCTTGTCCAGTATCTACCTAGTTACAAGAATGTATCAAGGTTGATATAATGATCTTATCATGATCCAAGTCACTCTAGGCAACACAAAGAGCTAATTGTATATAGTGAATAAACTAGAGCCAGGATCAAATAGAAACTTTAACTCGAATTGATTTGGTAGAAATAGATTTAATATTAAGAGAATTGCATCATGGCCAAGTTTACTAGTTATACCTGTAATTGTAATCTTAGCATAACTGCAAGTTGAGGAAATTAAAGACATCTTCTTCCAGCATTGAGCAAATCCGAGTCCATGTTGAGGGTAAACTTTTTCAGAGTGTCCCGCAAAGAATTGATTCAAATGATCATTTAAGACATTATGAATATTAAACTTGGCAAAACAATAATTAATAGAAACTATAGAATTAATCCATAATGGAGCCTTAAATGCATTTGCAATAACAAATTATAAAGGTCCATCACTGCTGGTAACAATTTTCTTTTCATCATTCTTGCTTTCATTTTTAGGTCATTTTGAAGTTACTAGTGATTGTTACATCAATAAGCTGTTATATTGGGATGATGGGCTAATTATTTATCACACTTATGATTACTAGTGTTACTGTGATTGACTGACTGAACAACAAGAAAAAAGGAGCTAGGTACTTATGGTGGAATATAATAACATTAGCTATTGCATGTAACTGAGTTAGTATCGATGAGTCGCGAGGCCACCTAAGGTTAAGTGTAAGGATTGGTTGCATAGGGAAATATTATGTTGGGGGGATTAGTTGGGGTGCCTACTGTTGGACGGGATATTGTTGCATTTTCAGTTGAGTTATCGGCCACTCTGCCTAGTGACTTATTATAATTGTCAATTGCTGGGCTTGTTTGTTGTCCGAATTCCTAGATATGCTGCCAGTTATGATGTTGATTATTTTGCTGGATTTCCTTATATTCGAGTTATGGTTTTACATTTTTAGTTGCATTGCCTAACTTATCGCCTACTTGAGTATGAGTTCTGGGCTTCTTTTATCCTGGGTCAAGTATTGAGGTAGTGGAAGGTCCTTTTTTATTAGTGGGGGATTAGGTGTAATAGTGCTTCAAGATAGTGATGTGGTAATTGAGGTTTCTGTAGTAGAGCCATTTTCAGTAGCTGTGAGTTGCCAAGTCTGTCTTTTGCTGATCTGCCAAATTACCGCTAAATAGGGATGTTGTGTTGCTGCAAGGATTAGACTACTGTTAAATTGAGACTAGGGTGGAGGATTTCCTAGAAAAATTACATTCAGACCTGGCATGGCTATTTCTAGATTCTAATTATGTTGTTGGGCTAATTAATGCCCCTGTTATATGTATAGATTTAATGACTTAGGTGTGTAGATCTCATTGTTATGGTGGACCTGTTAAGGCCCCTACTTGTTGGGGCTTGATTTTTTAAGTACTATATTATTGTGGTTAAGATATTAGGTGTTGAAACGACTAAATTTTAGGCAGCTAAGACGATATGTGTCACGTTGAATTTGAAGATTGGCTGTGAGCTATATAGCATTGATTAATTATAATCTTGATTAACTGATTTTGGGGCTAGCGAGTATGTGATTAGTATTGTTTTATCTTTCTTCCTCATAGTACTTAGCTTGTGACAAAATAATAATATTTGATTGGACACTCTGATGGAAAATATGACTTATACTTGTCTATGAAAGAATATATAAGGAGTCCGTCAGTGTTTAATATATTGTGTATGTGATGTGATTCTAAATATAAGATGGTTGTGAGGGTATGGGTGATTGGTATGTGTATCATCATTTGTGTTGTGGATATCTATCGTCATTTTGAAGCTACTAGTAATTGTTACATCAATAAGTTGTTATATTGGGATAATGGGCTAACTATTTATCACACTTATGATTACTAGTGTTACTGTGATTGACAGACTGAACAGGAAGGGAAAAGGGGCTAGGTTCTTGCGGTGGAATATAATTACATTAGATATTGCATGTGACTGAGTTAGTATCAGTAAGTCACGAAGACACCTGGGGTTAAGTGTAAGGATTGCTTGCATAGGAAAATGGGAAACAAGGTAAGGTCTGGATATATGGAATATGGATATAGTCGAGGATAATTGTGGTTGGTTGGGTACTGGCTAGTATGCCTAAGGCATGTACATTTAGCCTATTGATGTCCTATTATGTTTTAGTGGATTGTGTTGATGGGCTAAGGGGTTGATCTTCTGAGGATCCCTTATAAATTGTTATACTGATTCTCGATTGCACACTGAAAGGTTATTATATTTCTGATTAGTTGGGGGAGGTAGAACTATTGTTTGATGTTGAGCATGCTTAGGACTGTCATAGTCACTATCTACTGTGAGTTCGGGGTTAGGATCCTTATGTGGTTCGGACGGGAGTCTTCAGGTATGTCATCATTCTTACTTTTGCGGATGAGATTTCTATTAGTGAGGGATGTTGTAATGACCCTACAGGTTATTTTGGTGATCCTATGAATATTTTATCAATTTGAGCATTTGCGTAGTAACCGTGGATTATTTATGACTTATTGACACTGAGTTTTTAATCGTTGGGTGAATCATTTGATAATTATACAACTTTTCGAGTTGAATGTTAGATTATAATCAAAAAATGAATTCCAGATAAAGTCTTAGTAAATGGCCTCAGAGTGGAATTTTGTCAATTCCATTAGCTCCGAAATGGCTAAATTAGGCTAAGAGGATGTTTGGTGCAATTATATCCAATTTTGCAAATTTAGCCGCTAGAATGGGTCAATAGCTGACATCATTGGTAAACGTGCCCCAAATAAAAATTTTGACCACACCATTGGATTTAGAACATTGATTTTGGTCCAGGAGGACCATTTATTCAGTCTTCGGGGCTCCTGGGTATATTTTGGTCTCTTCTGTAGACTTCAATATTGGAAATGAGACCTATATTGGGATAAAACGACCTCCAATGAAAATTTTGACTACATAGTTGAATTCAAAATATCATTTTCGATCAAATTTCATATATGAATTACATTTTTGTGACTTCGAATGAGGTCGGAGCATAGAAATAAAGTTTGAGTGGATGCTGGAAAAGTCAAGCGGTGACACATGGCCAACGAGGATTTGCCATGTGGCAATTTGGTTAAAAGAGAAAAGCTACGTATATAATTTGGAATTTCCAAAAAGTTGGACAGCAATGTACGCATAACTTCAATTGATGATTTCTTCCTCGTTTTTGGTCCGTTTTAAGTGATTCAAGAGACTAACTCGTGTATTTTTCTGAGGAGAACATTGTTGAAGTATCAAAAATTAATTTAGACGCACCATTTGAGGTAAAAATCTTTTTTTTTCCGACTGTGTTTCAAGTATGTTTTTGGAAACTTTGACATGTGATTCCTTATTAGTTTTGAATTCGATTTTGGTAAAATTTAGGTCTATTCTGTATGTTTTTGGGAGGTGCACATTGTGATAATGTCAGAATTAATTGATAGAGCTCCTTTTGGTGCAGAAATATTAATATAGCTGTTGTTTTGTTGCAATTCACTGGGGAAAATTTAAACTATGATATCTTGGTCGTTTCTCATCGGATTAAGTGAAATTTGAATCTAAATTGTACTAATTTTTGAGACTTACATCGTGGTATATTTGGATTGTATTAATTTGACTGTATTTTTAAGAAATTTGGCCAAGAAGCTAATGTATATATATGTAAATTTTGATATGAAATATCGTTTGTTTTTGGGTTGTTTCTGATTATTCTGGGCCTCATTTTGAGCTGAATTTTTGGCTATAGGCTTATGGTGACATAAAGACCATTTTATGGGGGTTGGTTTGGTGTTTCGGGTTTGGGCTCTACTTTCTCCATTTTAGTCGTAATTGACCTATTCTTCCCCGTTTCTCGAGATATTACAGTCAAAATTACCGTGTTTATGTTGTAATTCATATTTTAAGAGTTGAGCTGTATTTGGAGGTGGTTGGATAGGGTAAAACTCGCGTGGACTGCTCCAAAGCATGTGGATTCGCCTTCTAGGTGGGCTAGGCTTTCCTTACCTCTGGACTGAGCTAAAATAGATGTATATTGGGAGTTATTGTGGTTGAAAGTCCTGAGTAAGATATGTATATATGTTTATGAGGCTGATTGTTAGTTATATTTTCTGCTATGCATTTTAACGTTGTTGTCATGAGTTGTTAACACATGTTTTTCGAGATAGTCGTTGTACTTAGCATATGGGGTAACTACACTTATTTTGGGATATTTGTAATTGTTTTGGACTGTATTAGTTATGACCACTATAGTAGTTGAGTTCTGACGCTGAGAGCTACGATCAGACCTGGTAAAGGTGGGATAGGGGCTAATGTCCTGTAATAGATATGTATTCTGGCTTAACTTCTATCTGTAGGGATTTGTAGCCTAATGCTACTATTATATGTTGGATATGATGTTGTCTGTTGATTACATGTTATACTATGGACTGACTCTAGTATAAATATGCTTCTAATGGGCCGATTTATTCTAGATACATATGATACAGTCGTATTATGGACTAGTTTGGTATGTATATGACTTTTACTAGACTTGGTTGTTCTGGATACTTGTGATATACCTGTTGATACCTCGAGTCTAGGATCCTATTATTTATTCTCTGACTTGTTGTTCTCTCAGGGCCTTAGCCTAGGCTTCAGCCTATGCTACCCTAGATACACTCTGCATAGAGCCCCGCAGATACTTGGGTAATTATCCATATTTACTCAAAGTACTTGTGATTGACTGGAACGTGGTGTAGTTGGCTTTGGGTGGCATGACCTTACATTAGCCTGTGAGATATATACTTCTATATATAGTTGTCGATCTTTGTACATTTGTTATCCTTACTTGAGGTTGGGATTAGCTAGTGTTAGCTGAGGAATGGTGACATACGGATGTGTGGGCTAGATTATGTAGTATAAATATATGTGGTGAGTATCATCACCTATGTTCACTCTGGCATGACATGACTTTGGAGTTTCAGATCTGGACATATTGGTTGAGTGAGGGACTGTTTCGATCCTCAAGCTTAGATGACTCTCCCCGTCGCTATTCGAGCTCTAGTGGTCACGTCTGAGTATCTGAGACCAAGGAGTCACGCCCTATAGTCTAAGTCCGGTGACCACGACAGAGATGCTGGGTGGCAGATGTCGATTCTGAGGTCCGAGCACTTGTTGGCTATTCTTGGGTTCGAGGCCTTAATCATTGTTCCTAGGTTCGAAGCCCAGTTGACTTTGGTTTGAGGCCCTATTGATTCTTCCTCGGTTCGAGGCCCAGTTGATTATTCTTTGGTTTGAGGCCCTATTGATTTTTCTTGGGTTCGAGGCCCAGCTGATTATTCTTTGGTTCGAGGCCCTATTGATTATGTTAGGAGGATTCTTTCTCCCATGGGGGATACGTCGCACTGTTATGTATATTGTCAGACCATCTGGCCCTGGCTGACTACCTTGACCGAAGGCCAGGTCGGGAAGGGGGTTCAAGGCCCCGTGTGACTATTAAGGGTTTGAGTCCCTATATGATATTGGTTACTTGGTTACCTATTGATCACACACCTATACACACCTTGATTGTGCATGGGTGTACCCTTTGGGCTTATGGGGGCTCAGAGGGCGTTTAAGCTAGACATTAGGGCCTTACACCCACGTACAACTGACCCCTGGATCATGTGATATTGAGAGTTGTGTTTCATTGTGGTTTGGGAATTCAATGGCGATTATATTAGTTAGATTGTATGTGGGTGTACCTTCGGGGCTTATGGGGCCCCAATTGGCGTACAAGCATAGATATTAGGGCCTTGCACCCGCGTACAGCACGATGTCTTAGTCCAATTCCAGTTGTGGTTTGGGTCTACTCATATTTCGTCTGTTAGTAGCATTGCACACCACTTGGGTCAGTTTAGTTGGGATTCAGTGATTCCCCAAACATACTTACTCCTTGGCCAGAGTTCAAATTTGCAACATTTATTACAGTTTTCTAGGTTTGAGCCTTCTATATTTACAGTACTTCATTGGGTAGATCGATGATGCCTACTGGGTGCCTGTTATCGATACTCACCCCTACATTTTTGCATCTTTCCATGGCGCAGGTCTAAGTACTAGGCGCAGTCACTGAGTTAGGGGAGGTTCGCAGGCGATTCAGGAGACGTGGTGAGCATCAACAACTATAGATATTCTGCAGTCTCTTTCAGTTTTGAGGGTCGTCCTTTGTATTCAGACACTAGCCTTGTATATGTAGTGGGATTTATATATGTAGATTTTTATTCTAGTACTTATGTATGTATATATGTATATGTTATTTGAGTCTAGAGTAGCTCTGTACAGTTGACTTTCAGATTCTGGCTAGGTTTCGATTATTTATATCGTTGTGTTGGCTATGATTTGACTAGAGAGTTAGGACAGATATCCCGTGCCAAATCATTAGGAAAATATGCCTCAGATATTGTCAACTTATATACCTTGTGTGGATCCTCAACTTTAAGTTGACTAAACTTGTAGGATATATCAATGGAATTTGTGTTTTTGGATCTTTCAGACAAGTCATTAAATACCTTTGGGCGCATTGATTTTGCTGTTGCCTTCAGATTGCTCGTCACAACTTTGTGGCAAATGTTAGTTGGTTATATTGCTCTATTGTGGATAAACATATGCAATAGCCGATGCAAGATCAAAGTCACCATATCCTGACGAGACATCCTCAAAATGACCTTGGTAGTCAATCACAGAGGCTACTAGTTGACTATTGGGCAAGTGACATTTTTGTGATTCAAGATGTTGTTTAGGAAATCAAATCATTACTTTCGCAGTAAAATATTTTCAATTTGCCAATCGCTTGTTTTGAAAAATCCATTGATACTGGATTATCACCACAGAATCGTCCAAATTTTATCAATGCATACTTATGATGAAACATTGGCGGTGTAGGAGATGGGTGTTCTCCTTTATCTGAACACTATTTTAGGACCTAACAATTGTCACTTCCCCAACCAACTCCTTTAATAGTGAGAGAATTTCAGACAACTCATTAGACCACAAATCCTTCGTGGCCTTAATTGAATCATAATGAGTTCATAATTTTTGGTCCTCCGTTGAAGACCTCTGGATGAAAGCACCAATGTAACAAACCATTTTTCAATACAATCAGTCACTAAGCATAAATTACAACTTAGAATTTGAATAACTAAGTAATAACAACCATAACTAAGAAAGGGAATAACAACATTACAAGGTGACTAGAAGGAGATGAGATACTAGAATAAAGAAGGAAGATGGGAGATAACCATAGCCAAGGCTTCAGATAATTTGCATAATCGTTTTTCAAACTTCTCATCCTATTTAATGGATGATAATTGGACCTGGATCACAAATAAAGCTCTGTAATATTTTACTCGGCCCAATAGTTATAACTGAGTCAGTCTTATTCACCATTTTTAGCCTATAGATTCTTATGGAGTCAGCATGGTTCACAACAGGTGTCCCCCAGTTTTTATACTCCCTCATTCCACAGACCCGTATATGATCTGTGGTGAGTTTCACGTTTCATATAGATTCTTTGTGAAGTGCGATCTGACAGTTAATTCTCAAGATCAATTTGGTCTTTTTCTAGATTTTTTAATATCAAAGTTATTTCATTTTTGCACTATTTTCTAAGAAAAATAACTATCCAAACCCTTCAAATTTCTCCCACTCTCACAATTCATCTACTTCGAAAATTATTTCTCTAAAATTGCTCTCAAGTCAATTCAAGGAAGAACAAGTTATGATTTTGAGGAACAAGTCTCTTAGTCAAGTCTGGGACTAGAATTCACCTCTGGTATGTGAGAATTTCATCCATGGATTCTTTTCCATCCATGGAGCCCAAAATGAAGCTCAATTTCTCGAGTTTAATTAATTCTTAAGTTGGGTTATTCATGTTTTCTTATAGGTTTCATTTAATTGCATTGAATTCTTATAAATTGATTTTCTAATGCATGATTTAAACATGAATTGGTAATTTTAAAGATGATTGCCATAAACTCATACCATGCAAGTACTTTATGACTGTGAATTCTACTTTATAGACATGCTTGAACAATGATTTAAAGAGAATTATGAATTTAAGATGTTTTTAAGAAATCATCATCTTATTTTCATGAAATTTAGATCTGCTTTCGATTGAAATATTCTCATTATGATTTTACAAGCTTAGATTGCTTCCAATTGAATCAGCCCTTACATGATATTATGATTTGATTGCTTCCGAACGAAATGATTCTCAACATGACATTATGATTTGAGATGTCTTCCGATTGAAATCTTCTTACCAAGACTTGATACTTTCTATTAAATATCTATTACTAGCTTGTTAGTAGATTGTAATATGATTTAGTAGCTATTCTTATGATTTGAGATTTTCATGAAACTATGGATATTATTAGACTCTTATCTTTCTTTAAAAAACTAATAATTAAATACATGACTAATCTTGTTAAGAGCATTACCTTGCACCAAGTTGGACTAGGAATAATCATTTAGATTTCAAAGCTATGTGTCATAGTAGGATATTCCGATTTAATACAGATTAGCTAGTGAATTCACCTAAGCTCAGTTATAGGGTCATTACCTGGCAAGTAGGACCACATTTTTTGGTGTAGAGAAGATACTAGATTCCATGTTATAGCTCACATGATTTATGTCACTTAATAATACTTTCACTTAGTTTATGATTTAGTTTTCATACATATACATTGACCGTATTAAGTTATTACAATTATTTCAGTCATTCAATTACCAGTTTTATATCATGTTCTACTTGGTCATTGCATTATCAATTTCAGATTAATCAGACTAGGCATGATTTAAGTTTTATAGCATGCATAATACATTCTTCATATTAAGTACCTTGTATAAGTACTGGCCACATACTTTTGTCTGTATTATTTTATAATATAGATCACGACGCTCCTGCTCTCATTCGTAACTAGTGTAGATTCTAGTCAACTTATAATATTTGATGAGTCCTCATGCTTCGGTGATGGAACCATTATAAGTTTATTACTTTCTTTTTTAAAACTTACTTTTAGGATCTTAGTGATGAGCTAGGGCTTATCTTATGTCTCATCTATATAGTAAAGGCTTTGCTAGACTTAGTATGTATTTTTGCTACCTGTACTTCTCTTAGATTCTTGCTTGTTGATTTGCTATGTCAAAGTTCTTTAAAGACTTACCTTCCGCATTTAATTTCTTATGTTTTTTAATGTTATCTTACATCATGCTTATGCTAAGAGGCTTGTTAAGGGTACTTCGAAACTCTATTCACTATATTATATCTAGGGCCTAGTTTAGGCCGTGACACTAAGGGAGAAGCATTAGACAAATTAAAGTAGGTGAAAAAGTATTAGAATCCTTGAGTATAAAATTTCATACCATGAAGATGGTCCTTGATCTTAGCACTTTGACACTTGATGATTTAGAGGGTGAATTGTACATATGGGATGTCCCTAAATTAATAGTGTCATGACTCTAAATGAGTCGTGAGTGGTACCACACTAATTATTAGTGAAAAAATCAATATCTTAACCCACCCCAACTAATTCAACATAATCTAATAGATTTTAAGTATGAATACAAGTTAAACAGAAAAGTTAATTAAGTTCTCATAACTCAACAAAACTTGACAATGCAAAATATACTACCCAAAAATTGAAAATTAACTCACCAAAACTCTAACCGCAAGTCTGACATTTGGGATGCAACCCTGAAACTAACACAAGTCAATAATAGAATAAGAACGTCCGAATCCAAAACAAGACAGACAAGAATAAGAAAGAATCCATTATGCTCTGAAGCAAATTGGCTCACCCTTGGTTGTTAGACGAACAATCTCCTATCTGAATGCTATCTGCAGCCATCTGAAGGTGCTCTATAACTCAACAACAAAAGAAGAACAAGTGCAGACTTAGTACACCAAATAAATTTGTACTAGTAGGATTACACAAATACTCCAATAAGCAGGATATAAAAAAGAAACCAAAACACATTAATCCATACACATACTAAAATAACAGAGTTTTATGATTATGCTTATATATAGTCTCAAGGTATTAATTTAATGTCATACAACAATAGTCTTCTAAAGGGACCCAAATCTAAGCAAGTATTTGTTAGAACGTAACACCCAATTCAACTATAATAGTGGTATTACAACATGATGCTCGATTTAAGAGTTGTAAATATGTCAAAACATGACACTTGATCTAATAGTAATAGATGTATCAAAACGTAACACCCAACCTAATAGTAATAGATATGTCAGAATGTAATATCCGATCTAACAATAATAAATATATCAAAATGTGACACCCAATCAATAAATACAATTACAATCACAATCATAATCATATCCATAACGAATAATGCATCAGTGGACAAGTTCAATTAAGGGTTCATTACAAGTAATTATATTATTACAAGTTATTTACTAGATTATTTCATCATTTTCTTTTTTCACATACATGAAAGAAGTAATATGAATAAGTTAACATGCATGTCACACAAATAGGAATATTAAATCATCACCTACCTCAAATCAAACCTTGAATTATATAGAACCGGTGCTTTCCTCTTCTCCAAAGTCTTAGATCATTCTTGGTCTATAATTAAACTAAGAAAGTACACAAAATCAATAATAATGAGCTAATTTACTCGAACCATAGCAAAATCCTAATTATTGGTCACTCCTATGATGATCTCCCTTATCTAGGTCTTTTATCCACCATAAATCATAGGCCTAAATTCTTCCTCATAATTATTATCCCTAGAATCTAGGGTTTAGGAATTGAAATATCCATTAGGGGATAAAATAACTTATCTATAGTGAGAGAATTGGTAGAAAATTAGAGAGAAACTTCCCTAAATCATATCTGGTCTCTCGACGAAGAACTGGAGAAATAATATTGAGTTTGGGACTTTTTTGTGGCTTGAACTCACAACTATCCTGCCATAGTGGGTTTCACCAAGACTGAAACTTCATAATTTGCATTCTAATCCTAGATTTATAACATACTCTTAATTCATGACGTTTTAAAATATATTCTTAGTGGCAACATCAATTTCGGGAGTTATACTAATTCTAATTCAGTTTCGTAAATCAGCACAAGCTTCTTAGTATCTTGGATATTTAGTCAGATGATCAAACTTATAATCCAACTTTCAATCCCTTATCAGATTGTCCTAGACCTCATATGGCTCAATTTTTGTCCAAATCTAGTCTAGGCTCAAAATATTTAATTTACTCCCTAGAAATTTTTTGGCATAATTTTCTTCCCTATTAACCTACCCTTGAAGATAGGGTTAGTTCATTACACTAGATACTAATTTACAAATCAACTGTCTTCGAGTGATCAAATAGGAAACATTGGACTAAGCAAAGGATAGAGTAGTACCTGATTCATCAAACAACTGTAGATATTTGTCTCGTATATTCGTTTCGGTCTCCTAAATTGCTTCCTCGATCATTCGATCCTTCCGTTAGACTTTCATAGACTTAATTTCCTTGTTTCTCAGCTTTTAGATGTCCTGATCAAGAATACCAATAGGATCCTCCTCATAGTGGAGGTTCTTTTCCAACAACATTGAATCTCATTTAATAATGTAGTCTCCATCCCTATGATACTTTTCAGCATAAACATATAGAAGATAGGATGGACTCCAGAAAATCTAGGTAGCAAAGCCAATCTATAGGCTTTTGGCCCTACATATTCATTAATTTCAAAGGGACTAATATAGTGCGGATTGAGCTTGGCCTTCTCTCCAAATCTCTAACACCCTTCATGGGAGATACTTTTAAATGAACTTGCTCGCCAACCTGAAATGACATGTCTCTTACCTTGAGATCAACACTCTTTATGTCAACTTTAGAATACTAGAAGCTTGGCTTTGATACTTCTTGCCTTATCTTGGGCATCCCTTACCAAGTCAACCCACAAAGGTTTCACATTCCAGTCTCAAACCACATTATGGTGATTTACATCCTCTCCCATATAGATCTTCAAAAGGAGTCATGTCCATGCTGGAGTGATGTCTGTTATTATATGAGAACTTACACAAAGGTAGGAATATATCCTAATGATTGCCAAAGTCCATCACATAGGCTCTCAAGATGTAACACTTGGATGGTTCTCTTTGGCTGCCCGTCAATCTACGAATGAAAAGTTGTGCTGAAAGTAAGTTGCGTACCTAAACCTTCATGCAACTTCCCCCAAAACTTAGAGGTAAACTAAGTACTACAATATGAGATGATACAGATGAGAACTCCATGCAACCTAACTATTTTCTTCGCATAAATCTTTGCCAACTATTGTTCATTATAATCAATTCTAGCTGGAATAAAAGTGAGCTAACTTTACAAGCCTGTCAACCACAACCCATATAGAGTCAAACTTTTCCAAGGTCTCGGGAGAGCAACAATAAAAACCTATGTCTATCCTCTCCCACTTCCATTTAGGAATTTGATAATTTTGACATTCATCCACAAATTCTACTATGTCCTTCTTCAAGAATAGTACATATGATAATTGTTTTAGATGCCTAAGACTCGACCTGCCTAGAAAAGCATAAAACTAGGCCTTATCATCTTAATGGGAAAATTCTTTCCTTGTCTGTTTTGCTCCTCTACCAGCAATACCATTACCTCATCGGCCACAACCTCTCTGGTTTTCTTCTTGCCCATCTTATGAATACCCTTTGCCATTATTATTGATGCCTACAAAAATTACAAGTCTAGTTTTCTATTGCATAGGGTCAGTTATACGAGAGCATGGACACTCTCTACTTATATGTCCAGAATCCCTATAATTAAACCAACTATGATCAAGAGAAGGTCAAGTATTTGGCATAGAAGAAGCTTCTTAAACTATTATGAGTGACCATCTACTGAGAAAACCTAGAATATCTACTTTTAGAAGCAGGCATGGCTGACTATACTGGCTGGGATACAATGGCTGACTTACCCAAACCACGGAGTAAGAGCCTTGGAAATTACCTGACTCTTGGGCCTCTTAGCCAATGGTTTGCCCTATCACTCCCTTAACCTGCTTAACAAAGTCTGTCAACTTATTAAAGTTCTTACCCAAAGCAATCATATGAGTAAACAATACTTGTAGCTCAGAATTTAACCTTCTAATAAACAACCGGATCTTTTTCTCCTCTATAGTTACCAATTAGGTGGCATATTTGGACAAGACATGGAATTTAGCCTCATAAGTGGCTACGATCATACTGCCCTGCTCAAGTGCCATGTACTCATTCTTCTTGTGATCTCTCAAGGTTCGAGGAATATATTTCTCTAGAAACAAGGCATGAAATTGATTCCAAGCAAGTGATGGCAAGACAAAGGACCCGTATTCCACATAAGCTCTCCACCACTATTTGCCTCACCTTGAAGCTAGAAAATTTTAAACTCTGTATCATACTAATGCGCAATACCCAGCTTATGCAATCTCTTATAGCAATCTAGAATAAATTCATAAACACCTCACTTTCTGTACCTTGGGACATTGGCGCATTCAACTTTATACTCTATGCTGGTCATCACTAGGCCCAGAGTTTGGTAAAAAAAGCATCATTACTAATCGCTCCCACAACAATATGATCCACATTAGCAATAGGACGAGTGGTAGAAACTAGAGCGATGGGCATAATAGGGATAGTTCCAAAACCAAACAAACTAGAAAGAAAACTAAGTACTTGTTATGAAATGGTGGGGCCTAAAGGAGGGAGTCTCACAGCCTCAGTTTAGGCATTCTCTTCTATCTCAACATTTTCCTCCACCTTTAACTCCATTATCTTCAATTCCCTCCTGAGGTTGTAAGCGGGACCTCTCTGGCTGGTGCCTCCATAACTTGGGTGGTGCCCTTGGCAGGTGTTACACTCCATTAGCCTCTTCTTCTCCCTCTTTCTCGACCCATACCTCTTGTTGTGGGATCATTGGCTCGAGCTCTAATCCTAACACCATTGTGGCATGTGTTAACCATATACAGACAAAAAGTAAAGGAAGTCAGATACTAAAATTTAGATTGCCAAATACCAATTGGAGTCAAGGCATAACACAAAAAGATTATAGAAGGAATATAAGAGATAATATTTTCTAAATTCTCATAGCCTCTCAAAGAAAAGTATAAACATTTTCGTACCATTTCATGAGACTCTACTAGACTCATTTTGGTATAGAGAGCATAGTCGTCTGAATAACTCATATAACATTTGTACTTTCTTAGATATCATGATGGTGGCCTCAATAGTTCAAATAGGACTTACGTTCTATCATTTTATTGCCTTATATAAACTATTAATCATGCATAGTTATTTTTCTTGTAGACTCATTGATAGGGGCCTTACTGGTTGAGAGCATATTTTTTAAATTAGAATATACTTAATTTTTTTTATTGCTTGTGAATATTATGCACCATTGATAAATAATTTAGGAGGATAGATTCAAGCCTAAATTTTGTCACTCCCCAAATATGATCGATATTTGAAAACTATTTCTGATCCCAAGCAAATCACTTAATCTAGTTAGCGTACTTAGCAAAAGGCTCAAACAATAAGGACAAAATGATGCTTAATTTAAAAGATCACATATCTAAAGTCTTAATAGAGAATCAAAATAATCAACGTTGTTTAATATAATACCAAAGGAAATAAATTGAAATATAGATAACTTACATAAATTCCATATTAAAATAAAAAATTTAATTTATCCCAATCTTTTTCATATTTACAAAAATCCTATAAAATGTTAATTACGTAGATACACTGCCATTTATGCGAATACACTGGCACCATACATGATTTATAAGTCATGATTCATTGTAATCAATATTTGATGCAGTGAATCAAATATGTGTTGACTATTTTATTGCAATAAATCATATTATATGATCCATTGTTATACAAACTTATACAAGTTATCTGATAAATTGAATCAAGCATGTGGTGTATCGTATATCTTGATTCATTTTTGTGAAAACTTGTTTGTATTCAACGGAGAGTATCTTAACACATGATACATCATTATTTGCATGATTCTTGGTTATGCTGTATTTTCAGCTAAGTATTTTATCGAACACATCACGTGCATAATTTTCACTACACCAAAACTCACAAAAATCACTATATTTTCATAATGAATCAAACTAAGGATGGAT
>JAOTQJ010022785.1:0-16708 GCA_025642045.1 Solanum sejunctum | reverse complement strand
CTGGGGGGGCTGGGGGTGGGGGAATTGGGTGAGTCGGAATAGAAATAAGTGAAAAATATAAAATTTTTAAAATGTAATTTTTTTTTTCAAAAATAAATTTTTAATCTTATTTTATTTTTAAAAACAATTGGGGAGGGGAATCATAATATAGATAGGATAAAAAAAGTCAATTTGAAATTGGATAAGAGTTTTGAAAAATATTTTTCTTATCTTTTGAAAGGGAGTCATTTTTCTTAAATTTGAGAAAAATAAGTTGATTTGAAAAATATTTTTTAAAATATTTAATCTAACCAAATATGAGAAAATGAAATAACATTTTTTGAATAATATTTTCCTCCATACCAAACACACCCTAAATGGGAGAATAGACAAACTGTCTCTCCTTCCAAATTCCGTCACAATGATATATCTTTTGGACTCTAACTCATGGAAGATCCAATGCCTATTTTGGGAATGTTGTCAAATCTAAGGAATCTCGAATTGTATGGAGCTTATAAAGGGAAAAAAATAATTTATAATGATAACAGCTTCAATCAACTAGAGTTTCTTAGTATTGATCGTCTTGAGAACCTGCAAGGGTGACATTTAGCCACAAGTGCAATGCTTTTGATCAAAGGTCTTTGTATCCAGCATTGCCCCAAGCTGAACTATATTCCCTAGAGAATGAAAGACGTGGAGCTGCTGAAGAGGCAACAATGTCAATCCCCAAAACCCATTTCTTTAATTCCTTTTACTCGCTCTGCCTTACAACATTATCAACTTATTAAAAGAATGTCAACAATTAATAATTGTCTACAAGTACTTAAGCCTTAGAGTTTGCCTTGTATGTAAAAGTCATTCTTATACCTAGAAAATGATTTTCATGTGAATATTTACCTAAAGAATGTTTCTCTGTTTTTTGTCAATGCACGAAAGATATGCTTAGAAAAGTATTACTATAATATAAGTTGATATTAGCACGTCAGAGTGTTAGTTGGAGCAACTAAATATGGAGCTAAGCGATGAAGTAACTTTTCCTAATACTAGAAAATGACTTCCTCATAACAAACGCCAGTGAAAGAAGACGCAAAGAAAACATGCGCTTTAATGCCAAAAGGCGCAAAGGGAGAAAAATATATATATATATATGTTTGGTCCTAGACTATATATATATGAAAGACAAACATATGACAACAGAAATTCAAAAAATAAATTTGATAAAGTGAAATATCAATTATATAGTGTCATTTCTTTAGAAGAGGCTCATTGGCAAGGAAAAATTTGCCTTAGAACCTTCATGACGATATTGAAGCGCAAATAAAGCGACACGAAGCGCTCAACACTTTTTGAGCCTCGCTAAAGGGCTTAAGTGCCTTCAGAGCGCACCTTTGACTGTACTGACAAACACTTCCTCAAAAATGACTTTCTTCATACCAAAAATACACTGAATTTTAGTGGTAAACTATTATTTGGTTGACACTTGATATTGTCCTGAACATTATAACTAATCATTAATTTGAGTAATTGATAAATCTTGTCTTGTATTGCATACTAGTTATTATATTAAATAGTATCTTACAATTTGAGTTAAATAGGGGAAGCAACCATTATGAAAATTAAAAAAAACAGACAGGGTACTTTTGCCAAGCACTTGAAGACGTTCACATTGTTGAAGTTGGATTATAGAAGCATTAATCATTACTAAGTTTCTTTTTGTTTCGGGTTTTTGAGTGTGTGGAATTGGTTAGAAGAAAAATGTTTTTGGGATTCTAGCAAAACTGATACTGTGATGTAATTGTTCAAGCTGTCATCTACGTTATGTAATATATTCCAACATTTGTATGTGCTGGACTTAGAGAGCATCAACTTCGTTAACTCTATTCCACCTGATGTCATACAACTTGATCTATCTCAGTTTTCTCAATGCTGATGAAGAAATTATGGAAGTCGGGAAAGTAGCAAATCTATATACATTCATCATAATCAGTGGGGAAATGCTGATTATAACGAATCTTAAAGAATTAGTTGTATTCAGGACTTGTGGAAGATGCAACTCATTCTGAAACTTTTACTCTCTAAATATCATCAAAGTGCTAGTCCATTTGCATTCATGACTTGACGGTTTTGGGTTGCTGTATAATGTGGTTGATAATTTTTCGGGGGGAAAAATTACTCCTAACGCATCATTACATCAAAATGAGGGTTTAAAGTTCTTAGATATGCCACATATATGTTAAATGGTATTAAAATAGAGTACATGTACTCTGTTGTCCATCTGTTTCTTTATCCACACGTACATGCCATGTACTAAATTCCTCAATGAAAAGATTCCAAGCAGAAGATACTGTAAATTACAAATCACCGTCCTTCAATGGAAAATAATATGGATAGTGGAGGACATGGAATTCCATTATATGGAGAGGACATTGAGCTTTGGGACATTGTTTCAGGAGGGTCCAAAAAGTCCTATAGTCAAAGACGATAAAGAAGGAGAAAATTGGTCCTAAGACAAGGGATCAGTTCACTGATAAAAAAAGAAATGTTTATTAGTTTCAAGGGTATAAGTAAGTTAAAAAGTTAAATGAAGGCATTTTTGAACTCAAAGATAGATGACAGGAGCATTTTAGGCCCAATAAATAGATGAATGACATTTTTGTACTATTTTCAATAGTTCAAGGACATTTTAGGCCCTTTTTTATTCTCATATTTTTGTTATTTTGACTTTTGAACAAGAGCTTAAAAACACTTTTTAGATTTTACCCAAATACTAGAAAACTATTTTCTTCTTTTTTTAACTTAATTTTTATATAACCATGGTGTTCAGATCGATGTACAGGCACCTCGACAAATTTTACGAGATACTTGTAACTTTGCACCAGCAACAAGTAACTAGTAATTCTCACCTTACGTTTTATCTCTATCGAGAACTAAACCTGAGACCTTATGATATTGAAACTCACTTCATTGACCACTTGGGTCATACCCTTGGATGCTACTATGAAATTACTTAAAAACTACTTTGACTTAAAATATCTAATATATGCCTATACAAACAGGCTCTGACTCAATTCCTAGCCAAATTACTCAATTTGTCAAACTAATCCATAAACCCCTATCAAACTCATAGTTCACTCAATTCAAATAAAAGTAAATCACAATACATACTAAAAACCTCAATTTCCACAGGTTCGATTCCGACCTCAAATTTATAGGTGAAATCCATAGCCTCTTACTCTTCCAGCTCCAACAAGTATGAAAACCATGGAGAAGAAACCTTGGGAAATCAAGATCTAGGACTTGAAAACTGATAGAAGGGGAATGTTTTTCTTGACCATTAACAATATGCAAAGTTCGAATATATACAAAACTAAGCCTTCAATTAGGCGTGAAACTAGCCTAATTCTAAGGAACTAAATATCTACAAGATATCTACCTTCCAAATATACATTCCAAAAATATAAACAAGATATACACATTCCAAATATACATTACAAAAATATCTACAAGATATATTTAACACACCCCCACAGTCGAAGTGGGAGGCTTACGGACACTGAGACTGTCCCTAAAATCGTCAAATAAAACTCGTGGAAGGCCCTTAGTAAAAATATCTGTTATTTGATGTCGAGAAGGCACATGAAGCACTCGAACTTCACCCCGAGCAACTTTTTCCCGGACAAAATGAATATCCATCTCAATATGTTTTGTCCATTGACGCTGAACTGGATTTCCTGATAAATAAATAACACTTACATTGTCGAAATAAATAAGAGTAGCCTTTTTAATATGACAATGCAACTCTAATAGAAGGTTCCAAAGCCAACGGGATTCCGATACAACATTTGCCACCCCACGATGCTCTACCTCTGCACTGGACTTTGACAATGTCGGTTGTTGTTTCAATGACTAAGACACTAAATTATCATCCAAAAATACACAATAACCAAAGGTAGAACGATGGGTGTCAGGGCACCCACCCCAATCTGCATCTGTGTATGACACTAGAGTGGAAAAAGAAGATGGATATAAATGAAGGCCATAATCCAATGTACCTTTAACATACCGAATAACCTATTTTAGAGTATACATATGATCTACTCTGGGATCATGCATATGTAAGCAAAGCTGCTGAACAACATAAGAGATATCCAGCCTAGTAAACGTAAGGTACTGAAGAGCCCCTGCAAGACTCCTATAGAGAGTGGGATCATCAAATGTAGTACTAGATGTAGCACTAACCTTTGACTTCATATCAACCGAAGTAGCTGATGGTTTACACGAAGACATTCCTGCTCGCTCAATTATCTCTTCGGCATATTTCCGTGTAGATAAAAATTATACCATCTTTGTTCCCGAGTCACAGCAATACCCAGAAAATAATTCAGAGGACCAAGGTCCTTCATAACAAATTCAAAGCTTAGAAGATCTATAATAGAACACCGGAGAATATCAGAAGAAGCTGAGAGAATTATATCATCAACATATAGTAAAATGTATGTCATATTAGTCCCCTTACAATAAATAAATAATGAATTATCCATTGTGTTGTTAGTAAAATCAAATGATAAAACACAATCTGCAAAACGCTTATACCAAGTTCTGGGGGCTTGCTTAAGTCCATATAAAGACTTACGCAATAGGCAAACATAATCTGTATAGTCACGATCCTTGTAACCCAATGATTGATGCATATAAACAGTTCCTAGAAGTTCACCATGAAAGAAGCCATTTTTGACGTCCAAGTGATGAATCGGCCATGCCTTCGAAAGAGATAAGCTGAGAACAGTACGGATTGTAGCTGGTTTCACCACCGGACTAAAAGTCTCACCACAATCAATGCCAACCAATTGAATTTTGCCATTACCTACAAGCCGGGCTTTATGCCTCTCAAAATCACCATCAGATTTAACTTTATGAGTAAAAATCCATATAGAATAAATCACATTCACATTGGGAGGACGGAACACCAACTTTCACGTCTTATTTTTAATAAGAGCATTATATTCATCATCCATAGCCATTTTCCAATTTGGGTCATGTAGAGTCGCAATTGGATTTCGAGGCAAAGGAGACCTCTCAACTGATGTGTGCAAGAAATATTTTTTATTTGGCTTAAAAATTTCATGTTGGCTATGGGGCACCACGCGGGACTGTGGAGAGATGTATTTTGTGGAGTTGGAGCAATTTATGGGTTTTGTAATTATGGTGGATAGACTATAATAGGTGGACTTGGAAGTGGGCTAACATGGGTAGGACTTGGAGATGGGCTGACAGGGGAAGAAAGAGGAGATGGGCTGACAGGAGAAGGATCTGATGCAACCTGGAGATGGTGTATCACATATGGCGACAAGCCATCATCTAAGAAATCGTAAGTGTGAGTTGTTGGAGTATATAATTTAGCAAATGGGAATTGATTTTCACCAAACACAACATGATGGCAAATGATGATTTTTGAAAAGATAAGTCATAGCATTTGTAGCCCCTATGGTTAAAGGAATATCCTAAGAAGACACAAGGTGTAGACTTTGGTTGTAACTTATTGATCGTTGTAGATGGAAAGAGAGGGAAACACAAACATCCAAAAATGCGAAGATGAGAATAAGTAGGAACCAATTGTAAAGAACCTCAACAGGAGACTTGTTTCCCAACAACTTACTTGGAAGGATATTAATAAGATATGTTGCCATTTGAAGAGCATGATGCCAAAATGAGGTGGGGAGAGAGGCATGAGCAAGAAGAGTATGAGAGATATTGTTTATAGTCCGAATTGTACATTCGGCTTTCCCATTTTGAGAAGAGGTATGAGGACAAGAAAGATGAAATGACATTCCATGATTTTTGCAAAATTCTCAAAAAGGATCATTATCAAACTCCCTACCATTGTCACATTGAACACTTTTAATATTTCGTTCGAATTAGGTGGAGAAGTGATTTTTAAACTTTAAGAATATGTCATAAACATCTGATTTCCAGGCTAACGGAAATGTCCACAAATACTTGAAATAATCATCTAAAAATAAGATATAATATCTACGTCCGGTAGAGGTCAAAATAGGAGAGGACCAAAGGTCACTATGTAAAATATCAAAAGGCAAATAAGTACTCCAAATCGAAGGAACAAAAGGCAATTTTTTATATGTTTTCCAAGTACACATGAACCACAAATACTAGAGATAGAATGTTTAATACAATCAATACTTTTATTCTGCCTAAGCACATCTAAAATAGAAGACCCTGGATGACCCAACTAAAGTTTTGATTAGTGTTTGGTGGAACTCGAATATCCAAGGAATACTGTAACCTATAGTGATACTTCATATGTATACTAATCCACCTACGGAAGTCTGAAGGAGCAGTATCTGGCACAGAACATATATCAGTATAATCACATGCATGGACATCCACGACAAAAAGTTGTCGACACAGCTCACGGACTAGATCATGAACCTACATGTTTTAATTGTTCTTCCATCCAAACTTTTCTGGCTAGGAAAATACCCAAATACAGAAGGCATAATTTTAAGTAAATTGGTAAATAGTTGTAACTCAGTGCAAGCACGCGTAAACGTTGTTCATCAGGATCTTTTGTTATAAATGACTTGATATTTTCAGCAACATTCTCCCATTCTTCAGTTATCCCTTTAGATTTGGACAGAAGCTCAGCAACGATAAGAATTGTTAGTGGTAGCCCTTGACCTTTATAAGTGATTTGCTTACCAATAGCCTCTAAATCTGATGGGAACACTTCATTAACAAATGCTTTAATTTTTAAAAAGGATCCAACGTACTATCATTTGAATTCATGAAATTCATCTTCCAAGGAAGATTTTCTGAGCTAACGTACCAGGTTAACTCCGAATCACATGTAGCGAACAATATTTGACTCCCACGGTTACACTCAGGAAAGCATAACCTCATTCCCAAACTTCATGACTCTAGATGTCGTCCATGACAACTACCTACCTCTTACGTTTTAAACTTTTCTTTATTAGGTCTGCTAGCTGTAATTCTAGAAACAATCGCGCTATGTTTTTAAACATAGGGGTCAGGCTGCGTACATCCGACCCCCCTTATCCCGCAATGGGCGGGAGCCTTTGAGGCATTGAGGTAATGTTCGTTCTGCTAGCTGTAATGAACCCATATGTATTGTACAGATAATAGGAATTATACGTACAAATATAAGAGTTCATCATTAAAATCACTCCAACTTAGTAATAAATCTTCCAAGGGAAAAAGAAATAAACAGGAAGAACTTAGATATTTGGAGGTGTTGAAAATGAAGAAAAGGAAGGCAAAAGCAGCAGTGAAGACCTTACGTGAGAAGATATTTAGATATTTGGTGAAACTTTTTGTTCTAGGAACCTTTTCCTACCAAGATTTTGGAACTTATTATCATGTCCACTCTTGTAAACATACAATAGTTATGCAGATGGGTTTAGACATTTTTCTTTGTGGATAATTACAATTCTTTGTTCGACAATCTGGATTATAATATTTATGAAAAGTTCTATTTTGTGATTTTATATTACTTATATCTAGGGTTGTTTTTATAAGTTTGACTGTTGCAATAGTATATAATTTGTTGCAATTTCGTACCAAACCATTGCAATAGGACTACAATGTTGCGATAGAAGTAAACAACTATTGCAAAAGGTCTATGGCAACAGTTAAAAACCATTCTGATTAACAAAATAAGTGACCATTGCTATAGCTCCTACTATGGCAACGGTTTCCAAACCGTCACACAAACCGTTACGATAGAGCTATTGCTACCCCATCTTGGAGTGACGCATTGAAATGTCTTGCCATTGATCTATGGTGAAGGTTTGACAGAGTATTGCAACAGTTTTGTTTTTGCTGCCACAATCCAATTTTCCAGTTGTGCAATCACAGTCTGACTAAACGGCCTCTTTTGTCTTTCATAACCTTCTCTGTGGGATAGAAAATTAAAAAGTCAGTAGTAATTTGACAAGTCAGAAGCATCCAGAAGCAGATTTAGAGCGTAATCAACTAAAACCAGAGAATTTAACTCGAACTACACATGCATAGATATACTTGTTTTTGCACATGCGTATTTTACGTGTACCCTTATAAAGATTATATAGGTATAAAACACAAAAGTTGCATCAACGACAATATAGAAACTCAAACATGAGGTAACAAGCAAATCTTTTCCCTTCCTAACAGTTTCAATCCTTTTGTTCAAACTCCTTTGCATTTTTCAGATTAAGTGGTGTTTATCATTAGGTGTCGGAAACCACAACCATTTAGACTAGCTATAGGATGATAGGGTTTTTTTTTAAAACTTTTGGGCTAGCATCCCATTTTATTATCTGAAATAGAGAAGTCCAAGCCCAAACACGACCTGAAGGCCCAATGAAAACAACAAAATACCTATAGACTCGGACAATCTAGAAGATGTCCTTTCCTTTCCTAATTTGAACCCTACAGATCTCTGTCTAATATGTCTTCGAGAAGAAGGTTCCTGATGTTTGCTGCTCAATGTGTTCTCGTCGCCATTCTTCTTCATCATCTCGTCAGGTATGTGGTACAACTTTTTGCCTTCTAGTTGGTGCTGGTAATAAAACTTGATTATTGCTTTTTCCAGCTGCGATACTCCACCTTGGAATGGATTCCCAAATGAGCAACGCTTCTCCTTCTCCATGACCGTCGACATGTAAGCTATTTCTTGCATATGTTGCCATCTACCGTTTTTGTTCATCCTTGGCTCAGATGTACTCTTCTTGCAGGAAATGGTGTCGCCCCTTTGTAGATTCTGCTTCACTCTGACCATGATGTTGTTGACTGATTTTTTGGTGATCTCTACTCCTCTCTTTTGACCCCTATGTGTTAGGATCTTGTAATTGTACATGCGCACCCACTGTTTTGCTTGCTTTTGTTCCCCCGTGGATATAAATATTTTGTACATGCCATATAGTTTAATGTAAAATAGATATGGCTTTTGTGCGCACTCTTAGTATAGGGGTCTGACTCTTGTCCATATTTAATATTCTTTTGGCTGCTACTGGTAAGTCTTGGAACTGGCTGTATTGTATCTTTCCCTCATGGCTGAATGCCTCTTTTGCAAAATATTCAGTCAACATGTTGGCTTCCTAGTAAATGTCCACTATTTCCATATGGATGTTTTGTAGAATGCTCTGTATGTCCTCAATGATGTCTATCAGCTCCCAAGGTATCCTCCATTCCCTAGTAACCATCTGTTTCAGCACTAGTGAGTCTGTAATTGTACATTAGTCATGCCTTTGTTAATGCAGAACGTCATAGCATTCCACATTGCTTTGGCTTCAGCTTCCATATTGGTTGTTGTGCCAATGCTCTGTGCTTCTGCATATATTAAGGTCCCCATAGCATCTCTAAGGTAAAAACCATATGTACTCCATCCTAGCTTTCCCCTGCTAGCACCATCAGTATTGCAAGTGATCCACCCATCCTGCTTAGGTTTCCAAACCACTGGTAGAACATGTAGCTTAGGTCTGTACTTGGTGTAAAACTCAACTATATCCCTCCACTGCATAGGCAATGTTCTAATACATGGAAAATTACTTCTCACAAACTAGGCTAATGTCTGAGAATATTGGAATTCCATCCAGTTGTGAGAATACTGTTTTCCATGTCTTAGAGCATTTCTTCTCTTCCACAATTGCCAAGTCACAATAGCAGGAATTATCCTTATCAGTTGTTGCAGCTTTATTGGTCCTTCAAAGTTCCAGCAGCTGTTAACAAGTTGTTGTAAATGTACATCCTCCACAAGTAACCAACTGCTTCCATGGCTTAAAAGCTGATGAAGCTGTTAGAAATAAATGTTGCATTATTTCCATTTCCTTCTCCTCATAATATAGTACACCTCCGGTGCTGGTAAGGCTGGGACCATGGTCGTCCGTCTCCGGTTTTCTCCAGTTTGCCGGCCTTGGAATCTCGTTGAGAATCATGACAATGGGTACGACCTCTTGTGAAATCGGTAATAGCACCTAGAGACAATCTGAATTTTCAGTCTTTTCAGATTGTCATCCGTTGCTATTCTCCTCTTCTAGAATCTCCAAAGAAAGAAGGATATTTTCAGTGGCAATCCTTTCATCCATACATTCCTGGTCCATTCTTGCTTAGCTTTCCTCCTCCTTAATAACTCAAAAGCTGATTTAACAGAAAATTGCCCAGTTTTATCTACCATCCACCAATCTTTGTCCACACAGTCCCTTCTTGAAGGTGGACTAATGTTTTCAGTAATGAACTGAACCATTTTACTTGTAAGCACCTCCTGCAATTTAGCAGCATTCTGCAGCCCATTGTCCAAATAATCCATCACTTCTGCATCCTCTTTCAACACTGCATCCTCTGTGAGAAAATAGAGGGCTCCCAGCTTTGCCCAATTGTCAAACCAAAAGTTGGAATTTCTAGCTTTTGCTTGACACCATATCTCATGCTCCATTTCCTCCCTGATTTGAGTCATATTTTTCCATACCTTTGATGCTCCCAGTGAAGCCACAATCACAGGGTGCTGTTTCTTGCAATACTTTATCCACATGAAATGTGCCCATAGTGAGGAATTTGATGTCCTAAATGTCCACCACAGTTTTGCTATCAATGCTCCATTGACATCAAATAATGATCTGAATCCTAGTCCACCTTCAATCTTTAGATAATAAAGATCATCCCAAGCAACCCAATGTTTTCCTTTAATACCCCCAGCCTGACTCCACAAAAATCTGGCAAACGTTTGGTACATTCTATTCATAATCCTCTTTGGAGGGTTCATCACTGTCAATAGGTTCACAGGCATAGATTGCAAAACATGACTGATCAATATCTGCTTTCCACCAAAGGATAACAACTTATTGTGCCAAGATAAAATTCTTCTGGCAATCTTTCTCAAAATCTCTTCATAATAAGAACTCTTATCCCTCTCATAATACACCGGGCATCCAAGGTAAGTGAAAGGAAAATTACCTTGTTTTATCCCTGTCAATCTTCTTAACCTTATGGCCACACCCAAAGGTGTGTTATCATGGAGGAAGAAGGAACTTTTGCTCTTATTGATTTTCTGACCAGATTGTGCTTCATAGTCACCCAGAACCTTCATCATCATTCTAATTAATGCCTTATCTCCTGACCCAAATAGAATTGTATCATCAGCATAAGCTAGATGGTTGATCCTTGGACTCCATTTAGGTAACCCATATCCAACAAAATTAGGATGTTCGTTCAGCCTATTTAATCCCCTAGATATCACATCTGCAGCTATTATAAAAAGAGTGGGAGATAAAGGATCTCCTTGCTTTAACCCCCTTTTTGATTTAAAGAAACCAAAGGATTTTCCATTAATAACTACAGAGTACCAATTATTGGAGAGCAATCTCCACACCATATCCACTAGCACCTCAGAAAAACCAAGTTTTCTCAACATCTTAGTGAGATAAACTTATGACACTCTATCATATGTCTTCTCCATGTCCAGTTTGACCACAACATTAATATTTTTATTTCTTTTATTAATGTCTCTTATGATCTCTTGGGCCAAGAGGATATTTTCTGTAATATTCCTGCCCTGGATAAAACCTGACTGATTCTGAGAAATGATCTTAGGTAGCACACCACTGATTCTTCTGTGTATTACCTTAGATACAATCTTGTTGGCAAAACCACTCAGACTAATAGGCCTAAGATCTGCAAACCCCTTTACTATCTCTTTCTTTGGAAGCAGGATCAGATTAGTATGAGTTATAAACCTGGACAATTCCTGACCACAAAAAAATGCTTTAACTAACCTGATAATGTCATTTCCAATGATGTCCCAGCTATCTTGGTAAAAAGCTCTTGTAAACCCATCCGGCCCATAAGCACTAGACCCATTCAAACTAAAAAACAGCAGTCCTCACTTCTTTCTCATCAAGCAGGGCAATTATTTTTTCATTATCTTCTCCATCCACAATTCTGTGAATGTATTGTAATATTGAATAGTCCCCTTGATATCCCTCATCCTGGAACTGGTGAGTGAAGAATCTGATTGCCTCTTCTCCAATAGCTTCTTCTTCAGTTACTGTTTCCCCTTGAGGATTCTGAATCTCTCCTATGTGAAGTTTTCTTCTTCTCCTCTTCATACAAGAATAAAAAAAACTGTGTTTTTATCCCCATCTTGCATCTACTTTACCCCAGCTTTCGGTTGCCAGAACACTTCTTCATCTTTAAGCCATTTTCTCAGATCAACCTCCACCTTTTAAGCTCCTTTCTATTCCCTGGAGATGGCTGCAACTCAAATTGTAGCTCCTTCACTTTAATTATATCTTCCAGAGTTGCCACCTTTTGAAAAATGTTACCAAAAGCTTCTATGTTCCACCTAACCAATGCTCTTCTTACCCTCTTGAGCTCAGCTTGAAATTCAATAGCTGGACTGCCCACAAAATCAGCTTTCCAGTTTTCTGTAACAATTTTCTTAAATTGATGGTGCTTAATCCAAAAATTTTGGCACCTGAATGGCCTTATATTGATGCCCTCCTTTGACTTACACTCCAATTGAATGGGTGCATGATCTGATCCGTCTATTATGAGATACAAAACCTCAGAATATGGAAAACTTTCCATATATGCATCATTGACTAGAACCCTATCCATCCTTTTAAAAATACAGTCTTCCTTAATTCTACTATTCCACCATGTAAAAGTGCTTCCTGAAAAATTGGTCTCCAACAGTGAGCAACTATTGATGCAGTGCGCAAAGTCCATTGCTTCTTGTTGCTCAAAAGGAAGACCCCCCAATTTTTCATCCTCATTTAGTATAACATTGAAATCCCCTCCCATAATCCAAAGGACATCTTCAGCTGGTCTCATGCTCAGAAGCTCATCCCATAATTCCAATCTTTCATTTACTGTGCATCTGGCATATACTGATGTAATAATAAAGACTTGGCATTCCAAGTGAATCTTACTGTGACCTATTGTATATTATCCAATAATACCTATGTGTCCCAGTATTCCTTCCAAAAGTACCATATCTTCCCAGAATTATTCACAGCAACATTTTCAAATCCCAACTTTCTTTTGTATACTTCAATTTGTGTTGGCTCTTGGAAAGGCTCCATGAGCGCAATAAAAGAGTAATGTTGTCTTCTATGCATGTCCATCAATCTCTCAAAAGCCTTGAGAGTCCTAACCGACCTAATATTCCAGAATAACATCGACTCAATCATTGTAACTATTGGTTTTTAGTTTACTTTTCCTTGTGACAACCTGTAGGGGTACGACAGACTTATCATTTTTTATTGGCAATCCTCAAGACCTCTAGCTGTTCAGGGGATAAGTCCCCTTCCCGTGTCACCTGCTGTATGTTATTTGAGATGTCCTCATCTTTTGTTGCCTTCTCCTGCCCTTTAGGTAATGTATCTTCCACTTGTGTGTTCTGTTCTGTCGTGCAGTTTGTTTCCCCCATACCTTCCTGTGCATTATTATCTTTGTTTGTTGCCCCCTGACTTTCCCCAAAACGCTCCATCACTCCCTTCACCTTATCAGCACCTTTATTCCCAGAAGAATCTCCTCCTTGTTCACTTGTTGAGGGCCTTTGCACTGCTGAGCTATTAGGAGTTTGATTTCTTTGTTTTTGTCCCACACTTGTGTTGACATTAGCTTTTTTGCCACTACCTGTCGTTTTATTCCCCAACTGTCTCTTCTCTACTGAATTCTTATTGCTTGTTAAGCTGATTAGGCTTTGGCTTCTCTGTCTCACACTGTTACTAGAATTCACAGTGTTTCCCTGTTTAGCCTTACCTGACTCCTTCACCTCCATCTGACCTTTGTCCCCCCAACCATATCTTTCTCCACCTGATCAACCTTATTTGCTCCTTGTTTTTCTGTTTCATTGTTGTTGTGCTCCTCCTGCTTATCCTTTGCCCCTCCTGAAGGACCCCAAAAGCATTTCGCACCCCCAACCTATTCCATACTATTGATATCTGGACATGTCTTCCCTCCTTATTATTTCTATTTCTTGGCTCTTCAAATTTGTTCTCCTCATTTTCCCCCTGCTTGCTCTTCTCCTGTTTTCTGGGCTCTTCCTCATTTTGTGTCTCCCCTTCATCCTCCTCCTCCTCATCCTCCCCTTGTTTCTCCTCTGGATAAAGTTCTGGATGAAGCACATAACACTGATCCTCATCATGTCCCTGCAATTTGCAAGTAGTACAATATCTTGGCATGTAGTCATATTTAATGGTCACCCATTTCTCCGCTACTTCGCCATTTGGCCTCCTAACTCCAATCATAACCCTCTTGGGGAATTCTTGCAATAGGTCAACTTCAACCTTCACCCTCGCACAACTAGGTCTTGTTTGGTTTCTGTAGCCATATCCACCTGCAGTGGTTTTCCTACCGCTCTTGCCAGGGAGAAAATTGCTTCTTTACCAAAGAATTTTGGTGGTAGTGATGGAAATGAGATCCAAGCCACTACAGTGGACGTCTCCTCTTCATGGTCAAACAACGGATCCCACTTGAAAGTTCTCACTGGGTATGAGGCATTCCATAGTGAAATATAGAAAGATGATTTTGACAGTAGATGCACATAATCCTCTAGTATTGAGGCTTTGATTAGTATGTGCATATTACTTAGCAATCCAATTTTACACTCTCCTTTTAATTCACATTGTTTTGGGATTATTCTCCTTAATTCATGAAAATCTGGCCACTCATAAGAGAATTTCCCAATAACTGCATACTCCAAATTCTCGTTAACTATCATTTGATCTACTTCCTCCTACACTCAAATAACTTGTGATTCTCCATGCAGGTATGTAATAGGCTTCATAGGGACGATTTTCGCAGGTTCCTTCAGGAAGGATGCATAAGAAGCACCCATAGTGGGAGGTCCACCTTCAAGCGAAGGTTTACCACTGGCCGGAGAGGCCATGGCCGCTGTTGTAGGCAAAACTAGGAAAGATCGGCGTATTAGAGTTTTTTTGGTAGAGAGCATTTTTCAATAACACTTTGTTATATAAGTTCAGTGAAAGTGTCTAAATTGCAATGGTTATAGGATGATAGGTGAGATATGCTCATTTTGGTTCATATACTTCTAATTTTTTAGCGGTGAATCTTGAAAATAAATGTATATGAAACAACATTTAATTTTTTCCAAAATACTAATGAATTATCTGATGACAATATAAGCATGTTTAAGATTGGACCATTAGATTCAAAAGTCTTCTTTATTTTCTTAAACTTTGTGGTAAGTCAAAATAGGACAAACAGAAATGGGGGAGTATAACTTTCATATGGAATTGATTAAATATAGTAACAGTAGAAAATCTGTAAGTGAAGGTCATTCTAAAATTAAACGCTACACTCACCTCAGTCAACTTACAAAACAAACATCCACTGGTGTGTTTACGAGGTCTTCTTGTTCTTGTTGAATTCCTGTAGCAGAAGCCTCCAACTTAGTTGTAGTGAGTTGATTTCTGCAAACTCAATGGGTATCTCTTCCAAGTCAGAGCAACATGTAATCATGAGGTGCTCAAGGACAGGGAAATTGTCACTTGTGGCTTTCCAGTACTTGAGATAATTGTTGACAATCTACGAAGTTTTCAACTGAGCAAATACCCCTTCAGTTGGATGCCATTCTTCACCACAACAAGCATCCTGTTTCAGCTTCAGCACCTGGAGGTTACGCAATTCACCTATGATATTCAAGTCCTCCCACCTTTTTGAGTGTAGATGGAAAAGCTTTTGCACTTGGAATGGCCAATAGTGAATTCTTACCCAACCATGACCAAACATCAAGTTCAAAACTCAATGTTTCAAGTTGATGTAGATGGAAGAGATTATCGAAAAGTCTAGATTCTTGAGCACATCTATACTTCTCAATATTTCCACATAGTCCTAACTTTTAAACATTTCAAATCCTTGAAATAACCTCCTTTGTGCAACAAGTTGGATAGATGTCAGACAGAGTATGCAAGTTAGATAAGACTAAGTACCTCTCTTTGTCCAATCTCAGAGGATTTGGCAAATCAATAGTGCGTGTCTCTAGATGCCGTAATTTCATTAGTCCCCAGATTTGTGGTGGAAATGTTGGAGTATGATGATATTTTTTAGTTACGAAAGTTTTTAAGATTTCATAAATTCAAAATTTCTGGAGGTACACAAAAAGACAAAGACATTGAAAGGAACCTCAACCAAATGAGGTATAGTATCTATGTAGGGAAAATACTAAACTCTATTTGAGTCAAATCCAAGATTCTGAGTAATTTAAAATAATAAATCTCTGAGTCAAGAGTGAAACTTTTAGTAAAGAAGACACTCATAGAGAAAATAGAACGAGTTCGGTTCAAGAGATTGTAGCCATCAAACATTTGTCTCCCCCCTTATCAAATGATGATATCCAGGGGTAAGAGGGCCCTCCAAATACCATCCGAATAATCAGTACCTTATGTAAAGGGCCATATTTCATTCCTGCCAAGACAACAATGTTCTGGTGGACCAGGATTTGAGCTTTGAGCTAATTCAGCCTCGAATATTTGGCACATCTCAACAGCTAGAATGTCATTCATGATGAAAAACTCTTGGCTTTGTGTTAATTCTCTCAAGCACAACTCATATATTAGATCATGAACCTTACATGATCTAATTTTTGTTTCATCCACACTTCTTTTGATGACAAAAACTAGACATCTATCGTCAAGCTCTTGTAAACACTTGTTCCCCTCTCCTTCCAAGTCATTTTCCAACTTCAGGAACC